>JAXQQM020087490.1:0-29909 GCA_034641835.2 Pinus albicaulis
TTTGTGTGCCTTAAGCTCTCTGCGGAATTAGACACTAGCCGCCAATGTAGGAAATTTTTTCCACATGTTGTGGCTAGAGGGTTCGACCATCGAATTGTAACAAAATGCAGTGCTCCCAATAATTTCATCTGACTGTATTCTTAGTAGTTAGAGTCGTAGAAGTCGAATAGTTCAATATTATGATCATTATATTTCGCTTATTTGAATAAGTTGTAATTAGACCTTTGATTTCTAGAACGGTCCTCTCAGTGGAACCGAAGAGTCATATATTGATGTATATACGTTTTATTCCTTGGATGCATTGAGGGAGAGAGGAAGAGGAAGAGATATTTCTGCAATAAACTCTGTGTGTTAACAATTGTTTCCAGTTAAATGATTTCAAAGCCTATTTTCCATTGGATTGACCCGAACCTTTATCTGTGAAGATATTTTTTAATTGTGAAGAAATTGAATTCTGTGCATATATAATTACTGAGTTGAACTATCGTGTAGATTCCGCATTCCCCTGTCTATTGATTCCCTCAAATTTGTTCGAACAGGCTCTGTCGAATAAATCTCCACTCATAGAAGAAGTTTGCGTAAACCCTGGTCGTTGAACTCTGTTTAATGGTAATAGAAATCCTGCTTGATAAAGAAAATTACATTTGTTCGTTGTTAATTGGAAATTCCTAACTGGGTTCAGAACCTGAGTTAACAAATGGAGAGTATACGAAGGAGAACGCAACCCCGACATGAACCTTGGTTAGTCACTGTTCAAAACCCACGAGTGGATTTACGAAGGCAGATTTCCCATATCGCACCACTTTTGGTGAGTAAGTTGTATTTCCTGGTTGGGGAGAAATTCCATAGAGTGTTCGACACGTGGCGAGGTGGACCCACGGAAAACCGCCGTTGCTGCGTGCCATTAGGCGTTAACATTCGACCCATGGAGCCGAGCGATATTGTGGTACGCCGTCGATCTGGAGGGGAGCCATTGGACGGTAGTCGCATGAGGAAGATGCCCGAAAGATAACCAGGTACTGGAAAGGAATCAGATCGACCACCATATATGTGTGGCTCATAAGGTTTGTTGTAATGTTGGTTGGTTATAAAGTGCTCGGATATTAATATAAGGTCTAGAGATATAATTAAATTTGCAAATGTTAGATAATGTTTATTTATCAAATCTACCTAACTTGATAAATAAATTTCCGAGAAAAGAGAAAGGTAGGCCTCAGAGTCAAAGAACGTCCCTCGACAAGGAAAATATTGACCGAGCCACGACTATAGTGCTGACCATCTTCCTTAGTCCAAAATTCAGTTTTGCTGTGTCATTTGTGGTATCAGAGTTGTTTTTGAGAGCCGACATGGAACCAAGTTGGTAGAGGTGTTGGCAGAAGGAGACATGTTGCCAACGCAGAGGTGTTGGAGATTTTGCAGAGGTTCGAAGCCAGAGTGGATGTCGTGGAGCGAAGACAGACTAGAGATCCTGAAGACATCAGCGAACCTGAAACAGAGGAAGCGGAAGAAAATGTTGAGATTCCTCCTAACATGAGGCTCCTTAGAACTGTTGTGGGGTCTGCAGTTAAGCCCAGAATTGAAGTGTCGAGTTATGCAAGGGGACTGAATCCAGAGGAACTGGTGGACTGGATTAATGAAATGAACAAGTGCTTCGATTATGAAGAAATAAGTGAAGATAAAAAGGTCAAGTTTGCGGTGACAAAGCTGAAAGGACATGCTGCACTTTGGTGGGATGGAGTGCAGGCAGAAAGGAGGAGAGTTGGCAAGCAACCTATCAAGAGCTGGACCAGAATGATGGCTAAATTAAAAGGTAAATTCTTACCCAATGATTATCAGCTGACATTATTTAGACAAATGCAGAACCTGAGACAGAGGTTGCTGACAGTAAAAGAATACACAGAGGAATTCTACAGAGTGAGCATAAGAGCTGGGCAATTCCAAGACACACCAGAGAAGACTGCCAGATATGTGAATGGTCTCAAGCTAGAGATCCAAGATGAGATTGGTCTCTTGTCTCCTAAGACAGTGGAAGAGGCATACCAGATGGCCTTGAAAGCAGAGGAGAAACTCCTGAGAAAACAGTCTGCCAAGAAGAGAGGTACTTTCCGTGGGAAGGGAAGTCAGGGTGGTAGAGGAAAGCCTACACCCAGGAATGGAGCTGACAGTAGCTCACCTCATAATGCATCTACAGAAGATGATGTAAGGGGCAGAAAAGAATCTTACAGAGGAAGGGAAAGAGGAGGCAGAGGTAGGGAATTGAGGTGTTATCGATGCCATCAGGTGGGACACAAACACTATGAGTGTCCAGAGAATGTGGGTACTGGTCCAAGAAATGCTGTTGTTGCCCAGGCTGGAGAAGAGGCAGAGATTGAAGAAGAAATTCTTCCAGAGAGGGGAGAATCCTTGGTGGTAAATAAGGTCCTGTTGAAGCAAGCCAAAGTGGTCACTGAGCCTGCACAAAGGAAGACTTTGTTTAGGAGCATATGCAAAGTCCAAGGGAAATGCTGCCAACTAGTCATTGATAGTGGCAGCACAGAAAATTTGGTTTCCACTGAGGTAATAGAAAATTTGAAGTTGAAGACAAGGGAGCATCCAACTCCCTACAGGGTGTCCTAGCTTCACAAAGGGCAACAGCTAGTTGTAAAAGAGCAGTGTGAGATAGAGCTGCAAATGGGCAAATATAAAGATAAGGTCCTGTGTGATGTAATGCCCATGGATGTGTGTCATATACTACTGGGTAGACCTTGGCAGTTTGACAGAGCAGCAGTGCATGATGGCAAGAAGAACACTTACAAGTTCTTCAAGGATGGGGTACATCATACATTGATACCCATGGAAGAAGGAGAGCCATCCAACAGAGTGATTGATCCAAAGACCTTGTTGCTGAGCGGGAAGGAATATCTGCAACAGATAGAAGAAGAAGAGGTAAGTTTTGCTTTAGTTTGCAAACCTAAAGTAGTTCTTACTTCTACAAAGATTTCTGATTTTCCAATAGAAATCCAAGAGATGTTAGACAATTATTGTGACATTGTTGTGGATGATTTACCTGATGAGCTGCCACCTGTGAGAAAGATCAGCCATCAGATAGATTTTATCCCTGGTTCAAATCTGCCAAATAAGGCAGCCTACAGAATGACTCCCAAAGAAAATGAAGAAATCAGGAGACAAGTACAGGAATTGGTGGACAAAGGACTGATTAGAGAAAGTTTGAGTCCATGTGTTGTACCAGCAGTATTGAGCCCAAAGAAAGATGGAGGCTGGAGGATGTGTACTGATTCCAGAGAAATTAATAAGATCACAATCAGGTACAGATTCCCTTTACCCAGAATTGAGGATTTGATGGACTGTTTGAGTGGTGCTAAATATTTTTCAAAGATAGATTTGAAAAGTGGATACCATCAGATTATAATAAGAGAGGGTGATGAGTAGAAAACTTCCTTTAAAACAAATGAAGGATTATATGAATGGATGGTAATGCCTTTTGGGTTGTCAAATGCACCTAGTACTTTTATGAGACTTATGAATGAAGTATTGAAAGAATTCATTGGTAAATTTGTGATAGTATATTTGGATGATATATTAGTTTTCAGCAAAACTAAAGAAGAACATTTAAGGCATCTTAATTATGTCTTGAAGAAGCTGCACCAAGAGAAACTATTGATAAACTTAAAGAAATGCTCATTCATGAAGGAAGAGTTGGTGTATTTGGGTTTTGTTGTTTCTGCAGAAGGATTGAAGATGGACCCAGAAAAGGTTAAGGCAATTGTGGAGTGGCCTTCACCCAGGAATGTTTTTGAGGTAAGAAGTTTCCATGGACTTGCTAGTTTTTACAGAAAATTTATAAGAAACTTCAGTAAGATCAATGCACCCATAATTGAGACAATAAAGAAGAGCAAACATCCATTTAAGTGGACTGCTGAAGCAGAAAGAAACTTTAAACTTTTGAAGCAAAAGATAACTGAGAAGCCTGTTTTGATTCTGCCTGATTTTACTAAACCATTTCAAGTAAAGTGTGATGCTAGTGGAGAGGCCATTGGAGCTGTGTTGAGTCAGGATGATAGGCCTGTAGCCTATTACAGTGAAAAGCTAAATGACACCAGAAGAAAGTATTCCTCTTATGAGAAGGAATTCTATGCAATTGTTCAGGCACTGAAGAAGTGGAGACATTATTTGATGTCCAGGGAATTTGTATTATATTCTGACAATCATGCTTTGCAGTATATTGTACAGCAGCCCAAGTTGAAACATAAGCATGCTAAATGGGTTGAGTATCTCCAAAGTTTTAATTTTTTTTTGAAACATATAAGTGGCCAAGCCAATAAGGTAGCTGATGCTTTAAGTAGGAGACACTTGCTTGTCCAAGAAAATAACTTTGAGGTTGTAGGATTTGATTTTCTCAAGGAATTATATAAAACAGATCCTGACTTTAAAGAAGCATTTGCGGCATGTAGTAACCCTGTTTTAACAGACAGAAGCCAGTGGCTGGATTATTTCCTACAGGAGGACTTGTTATTCAGAAAAATCCAACTATGTGTACCAAAATGTTCCATGAGAGAAAATTTGATCAAAGAGAAGCATAGTGGTGGACTTGCTGGACACTTTGGTACTGATAAGACTTATGAGCAGCTGAGTCACTTCTATTACTGGCCCAAGATGAGAGCAGAAGTGGACAAGTTTGTGAAGAATTGCAAGATCTGTCAATATGCTAAAGGAAGGAGCCAGAATGCAGGATTGTACACTCCCTTGCCTATTCCAGACAGGCCTTGGGACATGGTGAGTATGGATTTTGTTCTAGGATTTCCCAAGACTCGGAGAGGGAATGATGCAGTCTTTGTTGTAGTGGACAGATTCTCCAAAATGGCACATTTTATTCCATGCTATAAAACTAGTGATGCCACCCATGTTGCTAACTTGTTTTTCAAAGAAGTTGTTAGATTGCATGGGTTTCCCAAGAGTATTGTTTCAGATAGAGACACCAAATTTGTGGGTCACTTTTTGAGGACACTGTGGAAGAAACTTGGTACCAAATTGAGTTTCATCTCTGCTTATCATCCTCAGACTGATGGACAAACCGAGGTGGTGAATAGGAGGCTGGGAAATTTGTTGAGAAGTCTTGCAGGAGAGCATCCCAAACAGTGGGACCATATTTTTCCCCAAGTAGAATATGCATATAATGACTCACCAAACAGAAGCACAGGGCAGAGTCCATTCCATATTGTTTATGGAATGCACCCAGAGGAATAGAAACTGGCAAGAACCGAGAAGGGAGATGGTGAGGAATTTGCTTCAAGATCCAGGCCATACATGAACAAGTGAAACAAAAAATACAAGGTAGCAACATCAAATACAAAAGAAAAGTAGAACTAAGCAGGAAATAAGTTCATTTTGAAGTAGGAGATTTGGTTTTGGCACACTTGAGAAAGGAGAGATTCCCAAGGAAGAAGTATAACAAACTGAAGTTCAAAAATATTGGGCCATGCAAGATACTTAGAAATTTTTCTGAAAATGCTTATGAGATTGAATTGCCTCCTGATGTTGAAATATCTCCCATTTTTAATGTTGTAGATTTGTACAAGTATGAAGATGATGGTGCAGAAGAAAGAGCAGCAGACAAGGGACAGGTTGAGTGGAAAGAGCAGCTACCTCCAGCACAACCATTGCAACCAGAGAAGATATTGGATAGAAGAGTGTTCAAAAGGACCAGAGGACAAGAGTACTTTTAGTACTTAATCAAATGGAAGGACAAGCCAGAGGAAGATGCCACTTGGATGTGATTATTGAAGGAATGTTGCAGAAGATAGGCGCATCGCTGGAAGAGCCTGGTGACGTGGAGCCAACATAGAATATTGCCTCAGGAGTCTCATTTGGATGGGCATTAGACACTAGCCAAAGAATGTAGGAGGTTTTGTCCACATGTTGTGGCTAGGAGGGTTCGACCATCGAATTGTAACAGCCTAGGTGTCACGTTAGCTGACTCTGTTTACATTAGAGGGCAGAGTTGCAGAAGCCGAACAGTTCGCTTAGTCTACTCCTGCACATTTTAGTTATTTGAATAAGTTGTAATTAGACATTTGATTTCTAGAACGGTCCTCTCAGAGGAACCGAAGAGTCATATATTGATGTATATAAGTTGTATTCCTCGGATGCATTGAAGAGAGGGAGGAAGAGGAAGAGAGATTTTTGCAATAAACTCTGTGTGTTAACAATTGTTTCCAGTTAAATGATTTCAAAGCCTATTTTCCATTGGATTGACTCGAACCTTTATCTGTGAAGAGATTGTTTAATTGCGAAACGATTGAATTCTGTGCATATATAATTACTGAGTTGAACTATCATGTAGATTCCGCATTCCCTTGTCTATTGATTCCCTCAAATTTGTTCGAGCAGGCTCTGTCGAATAAATCTCCACTCATAGAAGAAGTCTGCATAAACCCTGGTCATTGAACTCTGTTTAATGGTAAAATAAATCCTGCTTAATAAAGAAAATTATGTTTGTTCGTTGTTAATTGGAAATTCCTAACCGGGGTCAAAACCTGAGTTAACAAACGGAGAGTATACGAAGGAGAACGCAACCCCGACGTGAACCTTGGTTAGTCACTGTTCAAAACCCACGAGTGGATTTACGAAGGCGGATTTCCCATATCGCACCGCTTTTGGTGAGTAAGCAGTATTTCCTGGTTGGGGAGCGATTCCATATATTGTTCGACACGTGGCGAGGTGGACCCATGGAAAACCGTCGTTGCTGCACACCATCGCGCGTTAACATTCGACCCAGGGAGCCGAGCGATATCGTGGTACGCCGTCAATCTGGAGGGGAGCCATCATACGGTAGTCACGTGAGGAAGATGCGTGAAAGATAACCAGGTATGGTGTGTGAATTTGATTGGACCATTGATATATATGTGGGCTAGGGGCTGAAGTTCTATTGTAACGTCGGTTGGTTATAAAGTGTCGGGCTATTAATATAAGGTTCGGAGATATAAATAAATTTGCAAAGGTTGTGGATATCGTTTATTTTATCAAATTCCACGAATTTGATAAATAAATTGAGAAAGAGAAAGGTAGGCCACGTGGAGTCAAAGAATGGGGTTTTGACAAGGAAAATATCGACTAAGCCATGACTAATAAATGACCATCTCTCCTTAGTGAGGTCCAAAATTCAGCTTTGTTGTGTCAAGCTTCCTTACCGCTCCATTTATATCTCTGACTGCGAAATCTGTGTTTTAATGGCGCTCGAGAGGTTTCCTGAGTTTGAAATGTCCTTTGCTAATTTTTTATGCGGCTTCCACCTTTCCTGACATTTTCTGTAACACCAGCTCTGAATTTAACTCCCTCTGGGCAACGCGCCAACACGATAGTACATATAAACCATGGCGGTTCCCGCTTCTTTGTAAACCTGCAAAATATAAAACTGATTAAGAAAAAAAAAGCATGGAGGTGGCGGACGCAATGGAGGGGGATGATAATGACTGTGCAGACGGATGAGATGGCAGAGTAGCGCGGGACTGTGGTGGAGTGCAGCAGGAATTAAATAAAACCTACAAAAAATTGACCTTGGAACAAAAATATATGACGGAGGGGAAAATACGATGGAACTCGTGGAAAGGGTGATGTGGCAATATGGGGACATGCGGATGAATCAAAGCTGTCCGATCTCAGTCGAGATCGATGGTGGAAAACACGTCAGGTGATGGACAGTGGACCATGGGTCCATTTGACCTGAGCTAAAACTCGTGCAACTTTGCTGAGCGTTGGCCATTGGATGGGCGATGATAGGTCAGACGATGCACAGTGATATCGCTCCGCGTCTTTGGACGAACAATAACGCACGATGGAGGGCGGTTTCGGAGCCGTACATGGGGACACGCGGCAGACGATGTATGGAATCGCTGTGAATTGGAAAAAACTGTCAGCTCTCGGAAGATAGTGTGATGGAAACTGAGTTATTTCTGAATAGTGCATGGGCGGAGGATGACACGGACCGTCGGATCGGGGTTTAAATGAACGGTGGATGATGCGATTGAGAGGTGAAAAGGTTGAACGGTGGATGCTGCGAGGGTGGCAATCGCCGTCCGATCTAACATATCGATGATTAAAAAGGCGGTCGATATACATTGGAGATTAGCGCCTCTAGGGTTAGCGCGTGGTTCTGGTGCTGAGGTTACATGGTGGGAAGGTCTGGGGGCTAGGCCAAAAGGGGCTAGGCCTAGACTATGTAGAAAATATGGTTTTTTGGCTCGTTTTTAAATCATTTTAAGGCCATCCAATGGCAACGACAGGGGAATGAGGGGGATTTAGGCATAAATAAAGGGAGTGTGCTAGGCGCAAAAGGGGTTTTCGGAGAGGATTTAAATAATTAGAGGGGCACGGAACAAGGGAGAATGAAGGTTAACATGAGATATTCTGCAGGGGTGTAAGGGGCAAATGAGGGCCTTTTGGAGCACATTTTATGTAATTAATGAAACCTTATAAAGGGAGTCAGCAGAGGGAAGTTTATCAAAGGCAAAGGCACAGGAGACTTCAAGGATGATGTGTCTTCAGGGGAGATGCATTCCTTGAAGGCTCAAAAAACAAATTAGCCCCCTACTTTTCTTTGTCAAAAATTTATAGGGGGGCTAAATACAACCCGTGAAAAAAGCACAGATGATCAGCAAAAAAACCTCAATTTCAAAATTTAGAAAAAAAAACTCATTTTCAAAATTTAAAAAAAAAAAAATCACTTTCAAAATTCAGCACAAAAAAACTTACTTTTAAAAAAACCCACTAAAAATTCAGCCCAAAACACTTAAACATATACTTTAAAAAAAAAATCACTTTAAAAAGCCCAACAAACTTCCTTTAAAAATTAAAAATTAAACCCAAAAACCTTCCTTTAAAAAATAAGCTCATAAAATTTCTTTTATAAATTCAAACCAAAATATTTAGTTTAAATGTTCATTCCAAATGAAGAAAGGGTGCAAAAATAATGTTTCGAATATGTTTATTTATATCGTCTAAGCAATCCAGCAAAAGGACACATCATGCAAGATCATCGTTGGCCATGTAAAGTTCATTTTATGGTTACTATTATTTGTGTAATGATTTTGGGCATAAAGCATTTGATTATAAGGTCTTTGGCACAAAGATTAGAACGAAGGTGAGAAAACGATTTGATCCCTTTCTACCATTTTTTGGGCACATTAGATGTTATATGAGACAATCTTAGACATAAATCCAAAGACTACAAGCTACCCTTGGCCATCATGGATTCTAGACAGAAGGAAAATGATCCTAATGATCGTAATGTAAATACCTGTAGCATGTGTCAAAACAATTTTCATGTGAAATTCAAAAGAATATGGAAAAGGGCAAATTGTGAGAAGGGAGAGATTTAACTATGAATTAAGGCCATTCAGCTTTAGGGGGACCATGCAATAGAGAATTTATAAATTCAGGGGAGCTCCTCCAAGAAAAGTCAGTCTTATAAGTATTTTGGGTAAGTCTTGGTCTCTTAGTCATTTATTTCTTTTTCAAGTGACATTAATATGAATATATGAGATGAGTTTGACCACATAGCACTATGTTCTGGCGAGCTTTATATCCCAGTCTATGACTGAATCCTACGATGAAATGCCTTGCACGTGATGAAATTCCTACATCAATTAGAAATCAATGTTTAGAATTTAAATAAAATAAAATAAAAATAATAAAGGGGAGTACACATGATGACTGAACATTCAAAATCACAACAATTCTTGGAACTCGTTGACTCAAAGGAAGCCCACGAAAGGGAATATCTGAAAACTATCTTGCACTAAATATATGGGAAGTTCATTGTTCACAGACTCTTCATCAGGATATCCGTTAATAACATCTTTGACCGGTTTATATTTGAGACCGAAAGGCATAATTGAAAAGCGGAATTGATGGATACTGTGGGAAGTATTATTAATGGGTTTGCATTGCCGTCAAAAGAACAGCATAAGCTATTCCTTGTGAGGGATCTGATCCCTCTTCACATATCCAAGTGCGTTTCTATCTTATACAGTCATGGGAATGGGTAGTACTGTGGATTCCTTAACTTCATTTCAGCTCAGTCTTGTGCGTGTGATCATCAAATATTTCCATGGTGAACTAGGGCTTAATACAAAAGTCATCAAAATGGATTCCATACTGGAATCTGAAGATGCACAGCATGATATCACAATTATATCATAATTAGACAGAACGTTCCTCCTTATTTCACAGTTCTCTACGTAAATAATTTGTGATACATAGCATGCAACGCTTTCATGTTTAATACATATTATATATTTGATGTCTATGTTGGCAACGACTCAACATTGGTCGCTTTCTAGATGGAGTATTTTCTGGAAGAACCAATTATGTGTTCGTGTACTGTGAGCAACAAGAGGACATGGCGTCTCTTCATAGGGTATGGCAGTGGAATGGATTTCTGAGTCTTTTCTGGTGTTGCTCATTGTGATTATATTTGTGGGCACTATTTTGAAGTTGTGGACAATGATGACCCTGCGACATTTCTGAATATGGGTACTGCTGGATTGGTTTGAAACATTCTTTAACGTTATTTTATTTGAAGTCAATGATGAAAATTGTGAGTTCTCAGACCTGGGATTTTTTTTTTAAATAGCTGCTGAAAATGGTCGTTGGAATGTTCAGATCATAAAAAGTTGCATGAGAAAGGGACATGATTGAAATTATTTTCCTTGCTTTAAATATAAGGCATCAGATATAAACGAATTAGTTCAATCCTTGTAGTTTTTTCGAATATGAAAAAGATTCGTGCAAGATAATATGAATCAGGGTTGTGATGCTCTTGAGTTTATGGCAAAAAATTATGTAAATGTGTGCTTAAAATAATTCATAGACTTTGACCAAGGTATTTTCACATGGTAAAGTGATTAAATGTTCGACTAAATTAAGAAAGAATTCCTGACACGTTAATTAGTTATGGCTTGTTTGTAGTCAATTATTGTCATCATCTTAATCTTTGTCGAAGGGATGGGTGATCATTGTAGTGATTGGTTTGGTATTTAATGTCAAAACCCACATTGATCTGGTCTTCAATGGTGTAGTGGCAAAAAATAAAATCTTGATCGGGTCAAATTGTTGAGTGAAAATTGGAATCATCAACCTATAGGTGAATAGAATCACATAAGAAAGATGTTGAGTGATGGAAAATGTGTTGATATGTTTTCTAAATAAAAACAAGAACAATTTTAATCGAAGGTCTGGTCCAGCACATATCTCATAAACTAATGAATATATGAACCGCAATGAAATGTTTAAAAACTGGTCCACTAGTTACAACTTCTGCCATTGTTCGACAATAAAAAAATGTTGACTCGACCGTGTAATGATGTTGTTAAAAGTTTAATTATGTTTGATCTCCCTATCCACCATGATCATCATCTCCAGAAACCGCAACTCCTAAAACATTTTGTGAAGTTTCCTCTCCATAAAAACTCCATGTCAACTTCAATAGTCGTGAAGAGAAACATATTTTCTATTTAGTGTGTTTTATATTTTCTAATAATAATAATAATCTAATTTTAAGGTCATGGCCAAACCACACACCAAGGTGGATGAGACTCTCTTGTTTGTGCGATAAGAGACCCATCTCAGCGATTTGACTGCTAAGTCTACAAAGACATGCATAATTATAGAATATTGAATGAATTAGAGACAACATATGTATGTTGAAAATGAAATTGTATATATAAATGAGTCGATTCATGCTGTGAGTGCTATATATTCTCAAAATACGATCAAGCCTGAATAGCTTGGTATGTGCACTCTTGTGAACAATGTCTAGTGCATTGGAAGTAAACGTAGACCATGGAGTTAGTGGAAAAATTTTAGTCTAGCTCAAGCTACCATAAGTTTGCATGAGCTTTTATTTGTGTTGTTGATCTAATAGTGTTGAATTATAGCGCTTTGAAGGAGGTTGTTGTGCGCATTAGTGCAAAGAGACACTATTGTAGGAGTTTGTTTGAGAAAGATCAATTACAGTGCCTAGTGTTGTGGTTCCCATGATTTGGCAGATTTGGCAATACCAAATGATGAAACAACATAAAACCACTTTTAGATCTCAAGATCTAGCCCTCCTGGATCCACAGAGGGATCTCTCTAAAAAGTTAAAGAAATGTATATCTTTGAAGTTCGATTTTAAGGTATTAGGCTAGTTATAGGGCACAAGGGTTTTGTTTTGTTTGTTTGTTTGGGTGGGAAAACATGAAAGAAGGGTTTAGTATAAGGTAAAGGAATGAGGAGATAAGGACGTTTGGGAAATGGAGAGATAATTAAAAGAGAACACAAGTCCATTGGGCAATGGGGTCATAAAAGGATTTAATTGCAATTCAAATATCCAAGGCGTTCAAAGGGCTAGTCATCTAAAACAGAGGATCTCTTAAGATGATAGTGTGGAATGAAAGAATAAGGAAGTGAATGGGAATGACAATGAAAACCTTCCAAGGTGACCACTTCGGAGTAAATCTAGGGATAGGGCATGCCTTAACCTCTATGATATAAACTCCTAATGAGGCTAACTCCAAAAGACAACAATCCAGCAGTCCTCCTGACTACTTTCAGATAATAGAAAACATTCAAGTTTGAACAAAGAGTAAGGCCTAAGATCAAAGAAAGACTTTGAACTTTCAATGCTTTGGCACCAACTCAAAGAGATCTTAGAAAGGCTAGCTATTGGAAAAGGACCCTAGTGGAAAGGGCTAACTCTAAATCCCCAGTTTCCCAATTCTTTCAGCTAAACCAAACAAGAACATCTAAGAAACAAACTCTAAATTCATACATCAGTAAGCATGGGCAAGCCAATGTCTTTGACTGGTTAAATTATATTGAATTTGTCTTTAGATACATAAACAGCAGAAAACATAAAGATAAGAAAATATAGCGAGCATTAGGGTACTTGTAGCAATATGTCCTAAGCTAAATTTATTGTCTTCTTATCAGAGAAAGTGAAAAATGATGTAAAACAGAGAAAACAATAACAAAGATAGAACACATCACCACGGATTTAGATCAGGATCCGATGAACATGCTTGTCATATCAGAAGAGCAAAACCAATCACATACATCCTTGTCCAATGGCTTGATATCAATCAAAAATCATCTCCCAGCCTATTCACAACTACTGCTCACAGACCTCTAACTCGATGAAACTGTTTACAATTAGTGTTTTTTCAATAATTGACCAAAATGTACAATGTATTTCTTCTAAGTTCTTATAGGTGAAGAGTGATAGTAGAGGCGAATAGAATCATAAATGTTTCATTTAAAACAGAGGGAGAAAGGACTTTCGAAGCCCATTCTGTCTTAATGTTTTACATTGACTTTAGGTGCTTTTCAGATGAATTGGGGTCTTCATAAGTTTGAGAATAACTCCAGGGGTATGTTCCATGAAATACTTTCGGCTGGAAGTACTCTGTTTGTACTGTGAGATAAGAAAGGATGAAGGCTGGCCTTTCAGGTCTTCCATGCTTTGTAACTAATGCACTATCATTTCTTTAGGACTTTTTGCGAGAATAATAACTGTATTGGGGCCTGATGCAGAAAAGAGAATGGGAAGTAGTGATCTTGGTCCTTTCTTCAGTAAAAGGATTTTCCTGCTGATATGTCCTCTATGCTGCTGCAATCAATGATTGTATTTAATCTGTGCAAACCATGGATTATGCTCTTAATCTTCAATATTATGCTTATAAACATGTTATAAAACTAGTGGGAATGGGGAAGGACTGCTTCGGAGGCTCGTGGAGATGGAGCAACAATGATGAAAATAGTGGGCGCAGTGGAAAAATGGGGAAAAGACACTGGTAGAGCAGCTAACCAGTCGTTTTGGGAGTTTGGGTGCAAGGATGAACTGGGACCATTAGATCAGGATGATCTACGGTGGAGATCGTCCGATGAAGTATTTGGAGGGGTTAGATGAATGGAGGAAGAATGAAATGCGATATAATGTGGGTCGTTACATCATATCAATCAACGGTCAAGATCTTCAGATGGAGCTTTCGGGAGCAAAGGGGAAGAGGGAAATGAACTGTGATCGCGTAAAGTCAGAGCCGTCTGATTAAAACAATTGACGGTCAAGATTAAATAAAGGATTATATTGGGGAGGATTGGTTTTAGCTTAAAACCACTGGTTTCGTGCAGCTCCGAAGTGGTTTTGGAAATTCTCCAAAAAAACACGATAAGCCTCGCCGCCTGACACGTGTCCTCCCAAAATCGCTTTTATCACGTAATTTTGAAACGTTAAACCTCAGGCGCAAAAATTACGTGATATGCATTTTCAGCCGTTGGATGAAAGGCGGAGAGATCTGATGGTGGAAATGAGAGCATGATGTGGAAATATGCACGGGTGGTAAGGTGGGAAGAGTCAACGGTAGTTTAAATGCTGACCGTTGGATCTATGGATCGGATGGTGGAGATTTAAAAGAGAAAGCAGAGGGAAAAGGGGGCAAGTGAATGAGAGGGGAGAAGGAGAGCCGTCGGATCTATAGGAATGAATAGCTAGGATTTAATCACATCGGACAAAACTTGGGAGGGCCAAAAATCCGAGGTTTTTTTATTTTGTGATTTGCGATTTAGCGCAGACCGTCGGATCAGAGGGGAGATCGACGGTAGAGATTTGATCGGAGGGGAAATGACGGACGAAAATAAGTGGAGCGCGATTGAATCTGGGTCGTTGGTTCTTGTGGATTCAACAGTCCAGATTAAATCGGCAGAGCGATGATGTTGGGCTCAGGAGCAGTGTGCGACGCAATCTTGGCCGTTGGTTCTTGTGGATTCAAAGGCTAGGATTAAATCGGGGAATCATCCATCAGGGGAAAGAAAAAAGGGAAGACTGTGTTAGCGTGATGCGATTAAGCGTTGTCCATCGGATCGAAAGAGATCAATGATCCAGATCAAATCGGAGGGGAAATGATGGAAGGGCTACGAACGAAGTGCGATCGAATCTGGGTCGTTGGTTCTTGTGGATTCAAAGGTCCAGATTGAATCGGCAATCGGAAGAGGAAAACTCATTGCATCGGGAATTTTGGAGGAAAAGAAGAGAGGGAATGAGTTTTGTGATTGCAATTAGCACTGGCCGTCGGATCGGCAGGATGATCGACGGTCAGGATTAAGTCGGAAGGGGAAATGTGGAAGGCTTGCGATGGAGTGCATTGTGATCTTGGCCGTTGGATTGAGAGAGATCAACGGCTGAGATTGTATCGGCGGTCGACAGAGTAAAACTCATCGCATCGGAAAATTTCAACGAACACAGGGAAAAGCCAAAGGGAAAGCTCTGATTGAATTTTGCAATTAGGCCTTAGCGCTTGGTCATAGCACGGGTCACATGTGGAAGAGGGGCTAAGGGCTAAGCCAAAAAGAGCTTAAGGCCTCAATGTAAAAATGAGTATTTTAGGCCTAAAATTGATGTTTTTTAAGCCAAATGAGGGGTTCCGATAGGTAGAAAAAGGGATTTTTAAACCAGATAAAGGGAATTATGTGGTTTAAAAGGGGATTTGGGATGGTTTAGAGGTTAAATGATGATTTTTCTGAGGGATCCTTTGTAGGAAACAAAGGTGAAAATGGTAATTCTGTGGGAATGAAAAAATGGGAAAATGGAGGCCTTTTAAAGATAGTTTCTTTCACATAACAGTAGTGTTCTCTAATGGTAATAGCAGTGAAGGCTCTTTAAAGGATAGAGGACATAATGGAGGCTTCAATAATGATATATTTTCAGAGGAAATTTCTCTCTTGAAGGCTCAGAAACATATTTAGCCACCTGTTTGCTTGACAAAATTTTATAGGTGGCTAACAGTGGCTCCACATGGGGATGGCATCTTCTTGAAGGTGTCAAGAATCTCAGAAAATAATATTTAGAAGTAGCCCAGATGCCTGCTCCTTGACACATCTTTTCTTCTTTGATCAGCTGCTACAAACATGAAAGCATTATATCAGCAACAATACTTCCCCAAACAACTACCTACCCATCCTACTGTCCTAACATTTTTTCTTCAAGGTGAATTTAAATTTGTAGACCTTTTTCATCATTATTTTTTATTGAAAGAAAATACTAATCCAATTCTAACCTTATTTCTCCATGAGACCAGATTAAAAAGTTGGACTCATAGTTTCTCTACCTAAACTAATATCTGCCAGGATTAAACTGTCTGGCAGATTTCTTTCTCTACATTCTAAAACAGAAATTTAAAAACAGTCAAACTAGGATTATACTGTCTGGTTTGCTGTGGGTCCATGGAAAAAATACAACTGCACACGAACTGAACTTTGCAGGAAATTGAAACCAAAATTGTGAAGGCTTGAAACTTTGAAATTTTAAAGCATCCTTCTTTCTCTTGTGACTCAGATTTTGAGCTTGTTAGAGTCACTTTTCTTCTTCATTTCAACCTCTAGTTTTGAGTTTGTTAGAGCTAATTCTTATTCTTTCTTTGCTGGTTAAGGTTTTTAGCATGTTAGAACCAGCCTTTCCCTTTCTTTGGCTCAGGTTTTGAGCTGGTTTGAGCCATTCTTTTGGAGCTTCATAGGTTCAAGTTTTTAGCTTGTCTGAACCCTTTCTTTATCTTTTTTTTTTTGGTATTTTTCCTTTTTCTTTAAAACTAAACAAAACAATGGTATTGACAATGGAAGGTGAAATTTTTAAACTGAACTTCAGCAGTAGTAATGTTTGAGCATCTTTCCATTGACAGGACCCCCAAACAGATCTGTACCATCCAATTCTTGCAGAAAGAATGCATTGGGACCAATTGCAGACTGAATAATGTAAAGGCCTTGCCATAAACCGTCAAACTTACCATGCTTACCCTTATCTTCTCTTCTAGAGTCCCACTTGAGCACCTTGTCCCCAATCTTGAAATCACAGACCTTTGTTCTTTTGTCCAACAACTTTTTGATGTTCTCTTGCACTTTCAGAGCTCTGTTGTAGACTTCTTCCCTTGTCTGCTGGAGATGTATGGTCTGATTGATCCTCCTCACCATGCTGTCTTCTTCTGACTATATTTCCTGGACCAATTTTATCACTGGTACTCCCAAGCTGGTAGGGAATACTGCATCTGTCCCATAGACAAGATGATATGGAGACATTTCGATGGACTTCTTTGTTGTCAACCTGTCTGCCCACAAACCATGCACTAACTTGTTATGCCATGATTTTTTGTTCTCCTCTAGCAGCTTTTTGATGATGGTCACCAAACTCTTATTTGATGACTATGCTAGTCAATTACCCTGAGGGTAGTAAGCAGTAGAATGACCAAGAGCAATCTGATACCTGTGACAAAAATCAATCATATTTTTGGAGCCAAATGCAGCTGCATTGTCAGTGATAATCTTCCTAAGGCAGCCAAATCTAGATAGGATATGGTCTTCAAGGAACTTAATGATGACTGAATCTGTGGCATTCCTAGAAGGTATGGCCTCTATCCATTTGGTGAAATAGTCAGTGGCTGTGAGAATCCATTTATGTTGGGTAGATGAAGCAGGATGGATCTCCCCTATGAAGTCTAGGCCCCACTGTTGAAAAGGGGCTTCAACAGTAATGGGTCGTAAAGCTAAAGGAAAGAGTTTTCTTTTTCCCTCGAATATCTGGAACTTGTGGCAGGCAACTATCATCTTATGAACATCCTGGAAAAGGGTGGGCCAGTAATAGCCAGCTCTAAGGATTTTATTGGTAGTGGTTTTCCAGTAGAGATGGCCTCCACACTCTCCTTCATGGAACTCATGTTTTATTCTCTCTACATCCACTTCAGGCAAACATTTAAGCAATAAACCATTTGCATTTTTCCGATATAAACATTCATTTAAAATGCAATAACTTCTAGCTTTCAACTTTAAAAACCTTGCCTTTGTCTTAGATAAATCAGGAGGAGCATTAAGATTTACAAGCACATACAAGATATCAGCATACCACAGTGAGTTTTGGAACTGTTCTTCTACAGTGGGAGCTGGTAATTTTTCCTATTCATCCAGAGCATCTACCATATTAATTTCAAGGACTTGTAAGTTATATTCGGCCATTAATTGTGCTAAGACTTGACCCTTGATGAGCTTGGTGGGTTTTATTTCCAAATCATATTTTAATATTACATCAATCCACTTGCCTCTTTTTCCATCTGGATCTTGTGACAAAATGTCTTTTACCACTATGTTAGGAACAAAGGAAATAATATGGGAATGTAAAACATACACCCTGAAATCCTTTAAGGCCTTTACCAAGGAATAGGCCTATTTTTCCATGATGTTATACTTCAAGGGTGCATCTCTTAATGCTTTTCTAAAAAATTCTATTGGTTGTTCCGGTCCCTCTAGATTTTTCTGCAATAAGATAGCAGCCACAGTATGTTCTGATGCAAATGAGAAGATTAGGAAATCCTTTGTAAATCTGGGCTGATGAGAACTCGTGCCCGGGTGAGTGCATGTTTTACCAATTCAAAAGACTGCTTGGCTTCTAGAGTCCATTTAACCCCTACCTCTTTCTTAAGCATGTTTGTCATACTTCTAAGAAATTCTGCAAGGTTGGGAATAAACCTCTTCAAGAAGTTAAACTTCCCAATAAATGACTGTCGCTCCTTGATACTTCTTGGGTGGCTGATCTGCAATATTCCCTCAACCCTTTTTGGGTCTATTTTAATCACCTTTTTAGATATAATGTGACCAATAAGTTTACCTTATTGGATACCAAACACTGTCTTTTTGGGATTTAAAGATAGCCCAAACCTTCTGCATTTCTCAAAAACTTTCCTCAGATGTTCAAGGTGCTCTTCATCAGTTTTGGAATAGACTATTATGTCATCAAGGTAGATTACGATGAAGTGACCTATTTCTTCAGAAAATGCAATGTCCATGGCCCTTTGAAAATTTGCCCCAACATTCATTAATCCAAAAGGCATTTTCACATACATGAAAGTGCCCCAAGGAGTGGTGAAAGTTGTTTTAAGTTGATCTGCTTGGGGTACTAAGACCTAGTTATACCCTGAAAAGCCATCTAACAAAGAAATCCTCTTAGACCCAACTACCCTTTGTAGGATGTGTTCATTTTGGGCAAGGGGTAATTGTCCTTTAAGCAGGCTCTGTTTAAGTTTTTGAAATCAATGCACAGCCTAATTTCTCCTGTCTTTTTCTTTGCAGCTACAAGTTTATACACCCAATCTGAAAACCTCACAGGCACTATGATTCCGACTTTGTATATTTTCTTAATCTCCTTTTCTACCAGAGGTAGTTGTGCAGGGTTTATTATACGCAGCTTTTTCCTAAAAGGTTTCTAGTTTTCTTTCAATGGAATCTTATGCTGGATGATCTTTGTGTCATAGGATTTTAAATCTTCATAACCCCAAGAAAAAACATCTACAAACTCTTTAAATAAATCAATGAATTTATGTTTGATACGTGTAGGCAAAGACTTAGACAATTTGATCATTTTAGGCTTGTCTTCGCTATCGATATTGCATTCTTCAATATCGGATTCAGTGGGATCTATGGTAGGTTTCTTTGCCACATCATTAAAATCAAAGAGGTCCTTAAGGGGTGCTAGTCCTCTAGGTATGCTTTTATCTTTGGACTGCACTACCTCTATGTCTTCTTTATCTACGTTCTTGTATTCTTCTATCTGTTTTTCAAATTCTTTGGCCAGCATGTTTATCTCTGCACTAGGGGATGGTTTATCTTCATCGGGGGGTTCTTTATCCAGACAATTTTCTTCAGACTCAGAGTTTGAATCTGGAAATTCAAACTCATTCCTAGAAAGCAAGAAATCCTCTATCTGTTTATCACCCTCAAATATTTGCCAATATTTTTCATTATCTGGTACTGCTGGTGTATGTTTCGTTTGAATAATGAGTTGTTTTTCACTAAGTGGTCTTTGATATGAACTAGCAGCACAAGCCAATCCATTTTAAATTATATTTTGGCTCCTAGGGATAAACACAAGCTCATATTCTACAAATTTTTGCAAAAGTTCCATGGCATCATTTCTGTATGCCCTTATTCTAGGATGTTTTGCAGTATATTCTCCATTTATCTGTTTGATGACCAATTCTGAATCCCCATGAACAACTATCCTTTCAGCCCCTAGTTTTTTCAATAGATGCAATCCTAAGAGGAGAGCTTCATATTCTTCTATGTTGTTTGTACATGTGAAATTTATCTTGAAGGAATCACTCTCAGTATAGTCATTTTCGGTATTGTGCAACCATACCCCAGCTCCTACACCTCTTCTAGTGCAAGACCCATCAAAGCTCATGCACCATAAGGGATTGTTTGCAGATTTGTTATCAGTTTCATCCCTACTATAATATTGTTTCCTGAGGTCAACAGGCTGATGAGTAATCTGCTCTTTACAATCATGGTTCTGATTTTCTAACTCTGCAGATTGTTCAAATGTTTCTCTCTTGTCTTCCTCTGTATCCAGAGCTGTCATTAAGTTTAGATTTGTGGCCTCTACTCTGTTGTTTGCAATTTTATTTCCTAGCTCTTGTTCATCTGTAAACTCATCATTGAAAAGGATAAAAGAGTCTAGGTCTGTATGTACATAGTAAAGAGGGGAATTCTCTGGTTTCTCTAGACTACTTACCATGAATTTCATGTGTGTTTCCTTGTATAGTCTTCTAAGTTGGCTGAAAATAGGGATAGTGGCATATGTCATGTCCATCTGCATTTTACCCTGTAGCTTGGCACCCCATGATCTTGACAGCAACATGCCATACTGAGGAGGTACATCTGCTACTACCACATCCATTACCATGCATTTGGTTATGATTTGGGTCAAATTTACACAGAGATCTCTGATTAGACCCAAACACTTCACTCTGCTAGAGTCAAGGGAATATAAATCCTTATAAGGTTTGGTTATCTCTAGGCCTAGTTTTTCCATGATCACCTTTGGCATGAGGTTGTGTGAGGCTCCTGAGTCATGCATGGAATTATGTAGGATTTTTTCGTGGATATTTAGACTGACATAGAAAGGAGGCACTACTCCTTCCTGAAATTTCCCTTCAATTTTTGGGCCAAACAAGAGAGCTGGTTGATCACCATTTAAGTTGACAGAGTCAATGTTTTCTCCTAAGTTTAAAGCTTTCAAAATTTGACATTTATAAGCATCTTGGGTGACCAACTCAGTGAGAGGGACAGAGATTTTGATTTTGGAAATCTCACTTTCTAAATTGAAGGGAGACTGACTCTTTGAAAGGATCAATTCTGTTTTGTTGGCCGTTGTTTTATTGGCAAGATCATCTTGTTGATCTTCACTGTGTACATTGGTTGAAGCTGTTTTTTTAGGAGCATTAGCTGCAGTGCTAGTGTTGTTGGTTTCTTGACTTGGTTTATCAGTGGTTTGGATGTCTTTGTCCTTGTTTTTGCCAGAACTCTCAGTTGTTGTTTTGTTGCTTTCAGCAGTCCCTTTAGGAGTCTTTTCAGGTCTTTTATTTATATTGATTTCAAAGGTCTTGGCTTTGGGAGCTTCTGGTTTCTTTTTACTTCTGAGATCATATTGTTCGTGGACTTGCATGATGGCATTGTTGAATCCTAACATATAGTCTTCTAATTCTAACCCTTCCTCATCCCAATGTGAGTATGAATTCTGGTTGTCTTCTGTGGAAAAGGTGTGATCTTTGTTATCCACTCCCACCATGTTTATGGTAGCTCCCTCAGACTCTTCTACTATTCCATCATCCTCATCAAGGAAATTCTCTTGGAATGGAGGTATGATTTGTTGGTCAGAATCCCTTTGCCTGTCTTGGTTTTTCTCCGTTCTATAATTCTGGTTTCTATTTCTGTTTTGGGAGTGGTTCTGATTGTCTCTTGGTTATGCTTTCTTAAGTAAGCTCATCCTTTTCATCATCTCTTCCAACATCCTTTCCATTTTTGAGTTAGATGTGGAGGGTGCAGTATCTTCTTTATACATTACCTTCTTCTCGGATCTTAGTCTAGTTATTTTTTCAATTAAATTTGCTTCTACACTCACAGCTCCCTGATGCATGTCTTTTAGAGTTGCATAGTCTCTATCCCTTAGTTTATAGGCCATATCAACATCGAAACCTTCAGGGTATTTTACTATGGCCATACCTTGGGGAGGTTTTATGTGTGGGGGGAGAGCATTGTAGAACCTGTTAAACCTGGAAGAGTAATCATGAACACTCTCTCCCTGATTCCTTTTAAGATTTTGATACTTTGCTAATATCTGTAAAGGGTTTCTTTTGAATTCCCATTTGTTTATGAATGCTTATTGTAAAGTGGGAAGGTCATGGATGTTATTAGGAGTTAAGCCCTTAAACCACTTCTTTACTTCTACTCCTAAACTTTGAGCAAAAATTCTCATTTTAACGGTCTCATCATCTATCACCATGTAATCAAATGCATCTCCTATCCTGGTGACATGTTATTGAGCTGTGGTAGATTCTTCTCCAGTGAAATGGGGAATTTTAGCTTGATAATCATTTGGTAAAGGAACCAGAAGTTGAGGCAAAACCAGGGGGGCATACCATGCTTCCATGGTAGTGTTTTGTGGAGGCAAAGGGTTAACTTGAGCAGCAGGTATATGGATGGCAGAACTGCTTGGACCAGCAAAAAACTGTTGAGCAAATTTGGGGTGAGAGATACCCAAGTTGTGAATGAAGTGGGTATCAGGAGGTGTTGATGGAGGGGTTTCTCTGTCACTAATATGTTGACCACTATGTGGTGGTGAACTTGGAGGCTCAAAGTCTGTCTGATCTATACCACTGAATGACTAAGTTCTTGGTAAATTACCTGGTAAGTCCAAGTCAACTTGAGTATCTGATAGAGCTGCGAGGTTTTTAGGTACTGCGTTAGCTCTATGAATGGGTATGACAATAGTTGGATCCTTAAAGGTGTGATACTTCCTAAGAATGTTCTCTGGATTTTCAACTATTTCAGGGGGATTTGGATTAGGATAAGCTCTAGTATGGATTTTTCTTGAAGCCAGTATGTTAAGTCTCAACGAAGAAAGTTAGCCAGGTATGACAGTCTTTAAGAGGCAAACTATCTTTAAACAAAGAAGCTTAATCCTAAGTGTTTCTTTTAATATTGATGATGTTGTAATGCAACTAGTCTCCCAATGGAGTCTTGTGAATACAAAGATAATCAGCAAGCCTAATAATCACCAGTGGAGTCTTTTGGTCATTTAGGAACTGTGGAGTCACCAGGTGGAAGGTTTAAGGTGTTTCAAGAAGTTTTATTGTCCACCACAGTGATTAACTACCAAATCAAGGCTATTGGTCTTCTTTGAGTTCTTAGAGATGTTTCAAGAAGTGTTTTACTCAAAGTTCCCCAGTGGAGTCGCCATTATGTTGTGGTTCCCATGATTTGGCAGATTTGGCAATACCAAATGATGAGCCAACATCAAACCACTTTTAGATCTTAGGATATATCCCTCCTACATCCAAAGAGGGATCTCCCTAAAATGGTAAAGAAATTTATATATTTTAAGTTCGATTTTAAGGTATTAGGCTAGTTATAGGGCATAAGGGTTTTGTTTTGTTTGTTTGTTTGGTTGGGAAAACATGAAAGAAGGGTTCAATATAAGGTAAAGGAATGAGGGGAGAAGAACATTTGGGCAATGGAGAGATAATTCAAAGAGAACACAAGTCCATTGGGAAATGGGTTCATAAAAGGATTTAATTGAAATTCAAATATCCAAGGCGTTCAAAGGGCTACTCATCTAAAACAAAGGATCTCTTAAGATGATAGTGTGGAATGAAACAATAAGGAAGTGAATGGGAATAACAAGGAAAACCTTCCAAGGTGACCACTTCGGAGTAAATCTAGGGACAGGGCATGCCTTAACCTCTATGATATAGACTCCTAATGAGGCTAACTCTGAAAGACAACAATCCAGCCGTCCTCTTGACTACTTTCAGACAATAGAAAACATTCAAGTTTGAAAAAAGAGTAAGGCCTAAGATCAGAGAAATACTTTGAACTTTCAATGCTTTGGCACCAACTCAAAGGGATCTTAGAAAGGCTAGCTATTGGAAGAGGACCCTAGTCGACAGGGATAACTCTAAATCCCCAGTTTTCCAATTCTTTCAACTAAACCAAACAAGAACATCTAGGAAACAAACTCTAAATTCATACATCAGTAAGCATGGGCAGGCCAACGTCTTTGACTGGTTAAATTATATTGAATTTTTCTTTGATACACAATCAGCATAAAACATAAAGATAAGAAAATACAACGAGCATTAGGGTTCTTGTAGTAGTATGTCCTAAGCTAAATTTACCATCTTCTTATCAGAGAAAGTGAAACATGATGTAAAACAGAGAAAACAATAACAAAGATAGAACACATTACCACCGATTTAGATCAGGATCCGATGAACATGCTTGTCATATTAGAAGAGAAAAACCAATCACATACATCCTTGTCCAATGGCTTGATATCAATCAAAAATCATCTCCCAGCCTATTCACAACTACTGCTCACAGACCTCTAACTCGATGAAACTACTTACAATCAGTGTTTTTTCAATAATCGACCAACATTGTTCCATGAAATACTTTCGGCTGGAGGTACTCCATTTGTACTGTGAGACAAGAAAGGATGAAGTTTGGCCTTTCAGGTCTTCCATGCTTTGTAACTAATGCACTTTAAGTTCTTTAGGACTTTATACCAGAATAATAACTGTATTGGGGCTCGATGCAGAAAAGAGAATGGGCAGTAGTGATCTTGGTCCTTTCTTCAGTAAAAATATTGTCCTGATGATATGTCCTCTATGCTGTTGCGATCAATGATTGTATTTAATCTGTGTAGACCGTGGATTATGCTCTTAATCTTCAATATTATGCTTTAGTCCTTTGATATCTTTGATCTCTTCTTCAGCGATCTTTGGCTCTGCAACGGTCTTTCACCATGACTGTAACTATGAAAACAATGTGAATTCACCATCTGTAAACCCTGCAAAATACAATAAACATGTTATAAAACCAGTGGGAGTGGGGAAGGATTGCTTTGAAGGCTCGTGGATATCGAGGAATAATGATGAGAATAGTGGGTGCATTGGAAAAATGGGGGAAAAACACTGGTAGAGCAGCTAACCAGTCGTTTTGGGAGTTTGGGTGCGAGAATGAACTGGGACTATTTGATCAGGATGATCTACGGTGGAGATCGTCCGATGAATTCTTTGGAGGGGTTAGATGAATGGAGGAAGAATTAAATGCAATATAACATGGGTCGTTAGGTCATATCAATCAACAATCAAGATCTTTATATGGAGCTTTCGGGAGCAAAGGGGAAGAGGGAAATGAACTGTGATCGCATTAAGTCAGAGTCGTCTGATGAAAACAATCGACAGTCAGGATTAAATGAAGGATTATATCAGGGAGGAGTGGTTTTAGCATAAAACTTCTAGTTTCACGTAGCTTCGAAGTGGTTTTGGAAATTATCCAAAAAAACGTGATATGCCTCGCCGCCTGACACGTGTCTTCCCAAAACATCTTTTATCGCGTAATTTTGAAACATTAAACCTTGGGCACAAAAATTACGCGATATGCATTTTCAGCCATTGGATGAAAGCTGGAGAGATCTGATGGTGGAAATGAGAGCACAATGTGGAAATATGCACGGGTGGTAAGGTGGGGAGAGTCAACGGTGGTTTAAATGCTGACCGTTGGATCTATGGATCGCATGGTGGAGATTTAAAAGAGAAAGTGGAGGGCAAAGGGGGCAAGTGAATGAGCGGGGAGAAGGAGAGCCGTCAGATCTATAGGAATGAACGGCTAGGATTTAATCGCATTGGAGAAAAGGTAGGGCGCCAAAACTCTGAGGTTTTTTTATTTTTCGATTTGTGATTTAGTGCAGACCGTTGAATCAGAGGGGAGATCAACGGTTGAGATTTTCTCGGAGGGGAAACGACGGAGGGAAAATGAGCAGAGCACGATTGAATCTAGGCCGTTGGTTCTTGTGGATTCAACAGTCCGGATTAAATCGGTGGAGCGATGATGTTGGGCTCAGGAGAAGAGAGCGACGCAATCTTGGCCATTGGTTCTTGTGGATTCAATGGCTAGGATTATATCAGGGAATTAGCCATTGGGGGAAAGAAAAAAGGGAAGACTGTGTTAGCATGATGCGATTAAGTGCTGGTCGTCGGATCGAAAGAGATCAACGGTCCAGATCAAATCGGAGGGGAAATGACGGAAGGCTTGCGAACGAAGCACAATTGAATATGGGCCATTGGTTCTTATGGATTCAACGGTTGGGATCGAATCGACGATCGAAGGAGGAAAACTCATTGCATCAAGAATTTTTGGGGAAAAGAACAGAGGGAATGAGTTTTTCGATTGTGATTAGCATTGGTCGTCGGATCAGTAGGATGATCGACAGTCAGGATTAAGTCGGAAGGGGAAAGGTGGAAGGATGGCAATGGAGTGCACTGTGATCTTGGTCGTTGGATCGAGAGAGATCAACGGCTCAGAATGTATCGACGGTCGACAGAGTAAAACTCATCACATCAGAAAATTTCAACGAACAAAGGGAAAAGCCAAAGGGAAAGCTCCGATTGTGATTTGTGATTAGACCTTACTACTTGGTCGTAGCGCAGGTCACATGCGGAAGAGGGGCTAAGGGCTAAGCTTAAAAGAGCTTAAGGCCTCAATGTAAAAATGAGTGTTTTAGGCCTAAAATTGGTATTTGTTAAGCCAAATGAGGGGTTCTGATTGGCAGAAAAAGGGATTTTTAAACCATATAAAGGGAATTATGTTGTTTAAAATGGGATTTGGGATGGTTTAGAGGTTAAATGAGGATTTTTATGAGGGATCCTTTGTAGGAAACAAAGGTGAAAATGGGAATTCTGTGGGAATGAAAAAAGGGGAAAATGGAGGCCTTTTGAAGATAGTTTCTTTCACACAACAACAGGCTTCTCTAATGGTGACAACAGTGAAGGCTCTTTAAAGGATAGAGGACACAATGGAGGCTTCAAGAATGATATATTTTCAGAGGAAAATTCTCTCTTGAAGGCTCAGAAACATATTTAGGCACCTGTTTGCTTGACAAAATTTTATAGGTGGCTAACACCTAGGAAGCATTTGAGAAGTTGTCTTATATACTCAAATATTTGTGATTGAAAGGATCAAATGAGCACATATTGAAGATTTTTGTAGAATTTTTTATATCTATGCTTTATATATTCAGATCAGTGACCGGTTTTCTCATTACTAGTGTGTTATATCACAACTAGGGTTTGATAAATATATGATGAGCAGATTTGGTTGTGACTTGATGTGGTGCCTTGACATGAATCTGTAAATATTTTGAGCTTGTGGCTATTATACTATCGATATGGAGGAAATGTGCATCTACTCATTTTTGAGCTCACACATTTCTATTGCTACCATGGTGAATGTGTAGTTTTCTTTTTCTTTTCTTGCTCCTTATGAAAATATTGTTGTCGGATGATGTAATGAATTGCTACTTGCTACTCATATTTCTCACAGCTCAGAAGACATTTTATATGCTATTTTTGTTCATAGATTCCATCATTATGTCATTATTATTTGAGTTTATGAAGATATTGCAGTTGGTAAAGGTGTTTCTCGTGACTAGTTGACATGGATGAGAGTTAACTTGTTCATGATATCAAGTAGCATATATGTAAATTCATATATCGCACTTATGAGGCCTTGTAATCAACATTAAAAAAATTTCTTGTAATGTCATTGGTTGAGAAAAAGGGTGTCATGTTGTAAAGGTTAAGTCCATAGAGTCGTTGATGTCAGCCATGTAATTCCTATACTTTATGGTCAATACTTATGGTCAAATCTCATTCCTCTAGCACATGTGATATAGCCTTCATCAAGAAGGTTTTTATTGTAGAATGATAATGATGCTCAGGGGGAGTATGTCTCTTATGTGTTGATTGATCATTTATGGTTGACTTTGTTGATTGAGGGGATATGGGTTGTGTTATCCTCCACAGTGTCTCGAGGCTGAGAAAGAAGACCGAAGGAGTTAACCTCAAACAAACTTTAGACTTGGTAGCTAGCCTTACCAAATTAGAGAGAGGGATCTCTCTATGTGATTTATCGGTCACTTAGATGACAGGATATCTGAGATTTTAGACTAGTTATGAAACTCACTAGGGTTTTATTTTTATGGTTTTTTGGATGAGGCTCAAAGGTCTAGGGAACTAGGTCAGGGTTTCAAATGATTCAGTTGTAGGGATAAAATGGGGCAAGGTAGGTATGTTCAGTAAAATATCTGAATTTTCATTGTGGTATAGGGTTGAAATAGAGAAGTTTCAAAATGAGCATAAGATTATGAGTTCATTTATCAGAAGAAATATGACATACCATGAAAATATCATTAAAAGAGAGCATATAAACTATGATGTTTGTTTAAAACCTCATGAGATAATCACATGAAAGAAAAATAATTGTAATAAGGAGAAACAATTATTCAATATAATGATATAACATAGAAAAAATATTGTCACTAAAGCATACCGTAATAATACCAAAATAATAGTGGCAACTGTCTTTATATTTCTGTAAAAATATTACGTACACTAGCTCCAAGCCTTTGATTAACTGATGTCCAACCTTGAATCTAACTTCAAACAAGATACATATACACCAAAAGCTACATTCCCCCCTCTCACGGGTCGAATCCATCATTATAAGAATTTATTACACCAATATTTCTAACCAAACCTAAAACCAGGGAGGTTAAGAACTAACTCCCCATTTAGCCTTTGATTCACTTTTACAAGCATTAAAATTACCATGAATTTACATCAATTTGACCTTTACCATCACTAATAAATTCAATTACATCATGTCAACTCATAAAAGGACAAATTACCTCATGATAAAATGATTTTGACTGAGAAAAATTGAATTTTTGACCTTTTAATAAAAGCGCAGCGTGCTCTCTTAGAAGCACAGCATGAGAGATAGAAGCATAGCGTTCTCTTTAAGGGAAATTTTGAGGGGATTTCCTTGATATTTGAGTTGACCTGAAGGCTGATGAAGATAGCCTATGATGTCTACTATGCCTCTGAACCTTTAAACCTACAAAAATTCACCTCCATGGAATCTAAAAACTCATTCTCCTATAGCTACTCCAGAAGTGCAGCGAGGGGTCTAAAAAGGAGGAAGAAACATGAATTTTGTTCTTTTTATTTACTTTTTCTTCAAAATCGTGAGCTAAAATGACAAAGCAAGTCCATATCCATGATTTACTAACCAATATATATCCATCCATGCAAATTGTTCTTCATTTGAAGGCTCTGAGAATAAGCACAGCGTGAGCTCGTTGCGCTTTTGTGCACCATTAATTTCCAAAATTTCCAAAAACTCTAAATTCACCAAAATTTTCTCAAAATTGTCAAAACTTCTTTCCTCTGCATTATCCAGTTATGGATTAGGCAATCAATGATTCATCAACAATAAAATCAAGGTTGTCTCTATTTTTTAGCTTGATTAGGGTTTTATTTAACTTCTTTTTCATATTTCTAACCTTAATTGTGAAAATTTGGTTCCTGGTGAAGTAGTGCCTTGCCATGTGTCTCTGAAGCTTGGTTTTTTTTTTGGCCTTCTTCAGGAGAATATCTACGTGTTCATTAACCCTTCCAAGCCAAAACTCTTTGTCTTGTTCAATCTCAGCTGCAATGATGTCATTAAAGTGTTGTTGACCTAGTAGATAAGATGGCTCACTTCCCTGTACTTTCTGTCTAGCTAGTCCTCTTGTCTTTTGCCTCCTTGGCTTCATATAAACATATTTCTCTTCAATATGATTGCATGAATGCCTCCGAAGGTAGGATGATATATGAAAACTGATGTAGAACAATGACTTTGACCAAGCCATGGTGAAATAGGTTTTCTTGGTGATATTTCCTTTTTCTTTGTACCTTCTCTGTCATCTTCTTAGGGCTTCAATATAAGTAGTGAGG
>JAXQQM020067827.1:0-70484 GCA_034641835.2 Pinus albicaulis
CTGAAACAGGCTTCAACACTTCCTCTTACGGCGAAAGTCCCAACATAATTTATGGCCTCCTGCAGTGCTGGGGGAGCATATCGCAGAAAGACTGCTCAATCTGTTCGCGGCAAGCACTTGACAGCCTTATACAATTCTGCGAACACAGCACAGGTGGTCGAGTATGGCTTGATAACTGTTTCCTGCGATACGGGAACTATAGCTTCTTCTCAAAGCTAGACACCGATGGCATTTACCTGGAGAACGTAAACGATATCAGCACAAATGATGTAAATAAATTTAGGAACACTACTTATAATTTGCTTTCCAACCTGTCTGATAAGGCTTATGTTCATGCCAATAAGGGTTTCGCTCAAGGATCGGTTGAATCTACTTCTGTTGGCACCATTTACGGTCTAGTTCAGTGTTGTAGAGATATATCCATCTACGACTGCAGAACATGTTTAGAATTAGCAAGGAATAACCTCTACGAATGTTGTTCTATGAAGCAAGGAGCTCAAGCAATGTTGGGAAGCTGTACGATCCGATATGAAATATACCCCTTTTTTGATACTTCCACAGTGAGTAATACCAGTACTAGTGCACCAGCAAACCCTCCAAAAAGAACTGACCAGGCTCCTCGGCCGAATGGAGGGAGTAATACAGGTAGTAGTCCACCTGCAAACGCTGCCCAGACTCCTCGGCCGCATGGAACAAGTAATGTATATATTATCTCTCTCTGCTACTGCATTCAGCTTTATAATTTGTGCCATTTGGGATTATACAATTTGATTGTTCCATCTTTTATAAATAAAAGTACAAAATATTACATGAGCAGGAAGTTCCTCTAAAAGATTACCCATAATATTGGGGACTGTGGGAGGTGTATTTATAGTGTTACTGGTCTCTGCGTTTGCCATGCGGGGAAAACTGAAATCTGCCATTTCACTGAGGCCAGTAACCCATCCGCAGAATGAAGGTAGGATATACCGTAAGACCTCTGTTTCGCACAAGTAAATCTATGTTACCCACAACGATTTCAGATTCTTATTCACCTTTTCTTCCACACAGGAATACATGAAAATTACTCAGAATCGACACTACTCATTAAGCACAGGCAAATTCTCTTCAGCTTAGAAGCGCTCATAGAATCAACGGATAATTTTCATGAATGCAACAAGCTTGGAGGGGGAGGCTTTGGTTCTGTATACAAGGTAAAGTATATCCAATTTATATCATATCTGTGTTGCTTTATTGCATTTCAAAACTTATTTTAGAAGTCTTTTTAACTAATTTAGAGACACAACTATTTTTTAAGCCAATATTTCATCAAGCACGATAATATGGGAATTACCGCTGAACTGCCCATACCTGTCTGTTAGTGTCCTGCCACGAGAGAAACTAGATCACTGGCAAAATAACAGGTTAGCAGTCCAAAATAAACAGTGAAATAATCCCAGTAATCTAAAACCCGACATAGTTCAAATTATTTTATGAAGTAACATGAAAGGTGCCTAAACAAATCCGACAGAGTTCTAATTGTTTCATGAAGTAACATGAAAGGTGACTAAACAAAGCCTCAGAGTGCTTATAAACCAAACTAAAAGCACTAGTGACCAGATAACCATCTCGCCAAAGAGACCAGATAACCAAATTCATCAAAACTTCAAGGAGAGTTGGAGACATCCACCTCATTGGGGTTGCTGTGTATTTGGCTTGAGCCTCTTTGACTTGGAGCAGAGCAAGTCAAAGAGCAAGAACAAGCTGAACTTATATGTGCTGGATACAAGTATCCATGTTTGGTTGATAGAGCACTACTTTATCTAGCATCAACAACATCTCTTAGCATCAAAAACATCTCTTCAGCTGAACCATCTAGCCAAAGATACCACATAACCAAATTCATCAGAACTTCAAGCAGATGTGAAGACATCCGACTTCATTGGGGTTGGTGTGTGTTTGGCTTGAGCCTCTTTAACTTGGAGCAGAGCAAGTCAAAGAACAAGAACAAGCTGAACTTATCTGTGCTTGATACAAGTATCCAGGTTTGGTTCTAGAACACCACCTTATCTTTCATCAACATCTCTTCCCTGACCTCATTCCTCTCCATGATAACTCTTCTTAGCAACATTTTCATTCTTGAACAAAGGTCAATTATGAGAAAACACGATATTACTTGCCTCTAGTATGTCCAGGGTTAAGCACCCACTCAGTGATATCCATCAAAACTTCAGAATCAGTAAGACAACCCCTTTCCATTGCTCGGCTTCATATTTTTGGAATTCCTCTTGAATGTTAATCAAAACCTATTCTCGGAATAATTGTACAGACAAAACCGCCGTGGCTTGAACCCAAGCTCCACCTGTCTCACTATGACTGTTGCTACCCTTGCAAACTTGTGCACGCTATCGAATTATTGTTTCTATTCCCAGGCCAACAATGCAACGTTCCACACTGAGCTATGTGCCATGGGCTTTTGAACAGAATGATTATCGAAGCTCATAAGAATGCAAATGCACAGATTGGAGATCGAAAGCACGACACTGCTTAGTCATGTAAAGCAAGAACTTGGAATGCCGGCGAATCAACAGTAGTAGCGAAGGAAAGAGCCATTCATTCCTCATTGTCAAATGCCTTAATGCCTGGTGAATTCCAAGCCAATTGGGGAGCAATGAACACCCCATCTATACCACCATCGAATATGATGATACATACCCAAAATCCCATTCATTCCTCATTGTCAAATGCCTTAATGCCTGGTGAATTCCAAGCCAATTGGGGAGCAATGAATACCCCATCTATACCACCATCGAATATGATGATACATACCCAAAATCCACTACCTGCAAGATTTCCCACCGAGCAAACTACATAATGGAACTGACTGCATTATGGGGTCATTGCAAGTTTCATCTTGGCTGGGAATTGACAACATTTTGATTGAGGGTGATTCTCTCACATTGATCAATTGGATACAGGGGAAAAATTTGCTGACCTTCGGGATCTTCAAGCATTTTTCTCTGATGTCTCCTTTCAGCATGTATACAGGGAACAAAACTCTGTGACAAAGGCTCTTTCTAAACGAGGTCTTCCTCTTCCACTGGCTTCATGGTCTTTTGATCTGGAGGTTGATGGCAAAGACAGACTCAGAACTATTTTATGTTCTAATTTTGATGTTCGACTGATTGCTGGTCTCCCTGGTTACTCTTTTCTGTTTTCTTGCCCACACAGTTGATTACATGTATTGAAGATTGGGCCCTTGTTGGGATCTGGTTTTTCCTGCAACCTGTTTCCTTACAGTGCTGCCTCAATGCTTTTTTACACAGGTCTTACCATGGTTGAAGTGAGACAGAGATTGTATCCTCTGCACTTTTCAGGGCTTTCTGGATATCCCTGTATGCATGATAATATGCTCATAGAATAAAGTTTTTCAGAATTATAGTACCATGACAATGTAAAACTTTCACATTTTATGGCCTAACAAAGCCTTGACCAACACATCACCCTCACCTATTGCATAGGGGTAACGGCCGCCTTAAAACCTCCCACCTCACTCGATCACATAAATAGCATGAAAAAACTGTTATTCTCAGCAATTCCATTAACTCCATGTGTAATGAATATGGGTTTTTTCAGGATGAGTTGTTGATGTGGTTGTTCTTCTCAGGGAAATACTAGGGATGGAAAACAGATAGCTGTAAAGAAATTGTCTGTACGATCTAGTCAAGGCAACGAAGAGTTTATGAATGAAGTGAAGGTTTTGGCCAATGTTAGACACCGAAATCTTGTAAAGCTGCTCGGGTGTTGTGCCGAAGGGCCAGAAAGATTGATTGTTTATGAATATTTGCCAAACAAAAGTCTTCACGACCTCCTCTTTGGTAAGTAGAAGTTTATCTAAGAAAGATGATCATTCATTGATTTATAAATTTAAAGAGATTATGAGGTTCACGATTCCTATTATTCATACTCTTTTAGTGTTGTCGTGACTGAATTAATAAAATACAGATGAAGATCAGAAGCAGAAACTGCATGATTGGCAGACGCGCTACAAAATCATAATGGGAATTGCTCGTGGTCTCCGGTATCTTCACGAGGAATCAGACCCTCGAATCATTCACAGAGACATTAAAGCCAACAACATTTTACTGGATAAGGCATTGAATCCCAAGATAGCAGACTTTGGGTTAGCCAGACTCTTTCCTGAAGACGAGAGTCATATCCAAACAAGAGTTGCAGGAACATAGTAATCTCACATTTCCCTCTACCTTTCCGTTCTGCAATTTATTAACAGTCGACATTTATGCAATCATGTGATTTAGCCACCAACACACTACTTAGTTGAGCTGTTTCTGTTGGAGAATGTAGTGGTTACATGGCTCCAGAGTATGCAATGCGGGGTCAACTATCCATCAAAGCTGATGTTTATAGTTTTGGAGTGCTGGTCCTTGAGATTGTGAGTGCAAGAAAAATCAGTGATACAGATTTTCCTCAAGAAATGCAAAGCCTACTGGAATGGGTAACGCTTCCGCTTCAACTTCAACTTCAAGCTTTTGGCTTCAATACATAAATTCATGATTTCTTTTTAAAATAGCAAGTCTGTTGTGCTAGACTAGAGAAGCTCATTGTTAAATGACAACGGATTCACTTATAATCATTGATGTGATGCAGGCATGGAGATTATACAAGCTAGGGTGTCTTACGAATATGTTAGATTCCACAGTAAGGGCAACATGCAGGGAGCAGCAAGCTGTGAGATGCATTCAAGTAGCCCTTCTCTGCACCCAAGCTGATTCAGGCATCCGTCCCACTATCTCTAATGTTATAGAGATGCTTTCCAGCTGTTCTGGTACATTGCCAAATCCCAAAAGGCCCGCATTTGTGAAAACTAGTGAGAGTAACAACAGAGGATCCACGTCCTCAGTATCCACTGGCTGTGTAGATAATCCTTTGGTTCCTTCTGTAAATAATGTCACCATTACCGAATTGGAAGGTAGGTAGCTTATCTTCACAGCTGGTTATTCGCAGAACTAAAATTTGATTATTTTTCTGTGATGGGTTACCGGTCACCATTGCCTATCCTGATTAAGCGGGAGAGAGGGGAAACTAACTGGTGAGAATTTTCCTCTCAAGTGATGTGGGTTTCAGTTACTATGTCAGGATTGTTTCAGGTAACCATTTTTCAGGGTAAGTTTTTAGCAGTGATCAATTCTTTTCCCAAATGAGTGGCAGATGAGACATAGTGTTTACCAATTTCTTTTAGGAAATGGGACTGGTTTGTATTAAGATAGTTATTTATTGGATTTAATTTTATTAAAATAAAAGTAAAAAAAAATTAGATATCATTTTTATTAAAAATAGTAATAACTCAATAATTTCTCATAATTTTTGAATAGTTTACTAACATTAATTATATATAAAAATATTATAAATAAAATTTATATAATTTAAAAATAATATAAAATTTTATTAATATTAATTTAATTTCTGAATATATGTTTTTGTGATCTATTGTTTTTAGTAAAAAGTTTTAATAAAATTTTAATTTAAAATATTAAATCTACTCAATACGGTTCATCATCAAAATTAAGACAATTATCAATTTAACATAATTATCTTTTATTTTTAATATTTAAAAAAACCGATCCTCTCCCATTCCGTAAAAGAACTAGCATGGACATGGACTTAAGCTCAGCATACTAAAAGAAGGGAAAAAAAATTACATATTAATTTGAAAATATATATTTTTTAATAAGAAGATATTTATGTGAGTGTAGCTCGCTGAATTCGCGTGGGAACATGACCACGCAGATGTGAAAGTGATTGAATAAATTATGAAATCCAATATATAAATTTATGGTCGACGACTTTAAATATTAGAGTAAGTTATATTTTTTAAAGAAAATTGTGTTGTTGGAAGTTTTAAAAATTATATCTTTTAGTTTTTTGTTTTTATATTTGACGGTTTTGGAGAAGTCATTGCAATTATTTAAATGATTGCATATTAAATTCTTTCTATATTGTGCCTGTGCCTGTGCCAGTATGCTTAGCTTTATGGTTTGAAGGCAATATTCTTTATTTGAGATTTATACAACTTGATACATATGTGTTGTGTGATGTATATAAAGAATTTTAAATTATTTTTTACATTTATATGAGAAAATAGTTTAATTATAAAGAATTTTAAATTATTTTTTACATTTATATGAGAAAATAGTTTAATTATAGCGTACCTCGCTGATATTTATAGCGTGGGATTATTATTAAAGGCGTCGGCCACAAATTTATATATTGGATTTCATTTTCTCACTCGTATTCCGTGAAAGATTGACGTGCGGAGGCTTCTTGGAAGGCCGCTAGATTACACTAGTGAAGTGGCATGAGTGGTGGAAAGGCCGCTGGATTGCAGTAGTGAAGTGAAATTAGTGGAGATTAGGATACTAAATTATAATATTAAATATACATACTAATTTATGATATTAAAGAATTTATTATTTTTTCATACATCATAGTTTCAAAAGTAAATATTCTCTTTTTCATATAATAAAATTTTATTATTTTGAAATTTATGCATGTATTTATTGAATTATATCTTAATCGTGAGCGTTGAAGATCAAATAATTTCATCGTTCTTAATTCCTAATTCTCTTACTCTATAAAAGCGAAACCATTCCAAATTTACTCAGCCCTATATAGATCTTTTTACTATCTCCTTTACTTGCTTTCATTTATTACTGGCTCGGCTTGCTTGGATCAATACAAAGACAAGATAATGGACACCAGTTCTCAAATTGACTAAACATCAACATTGAATTAGTATTCAATTTAAATATTGGTAAAAAATAATGTTATTTCACTGTGTATTTTGTAGATCGTCTTAGAGTAAGTTATATATATATATATATATATATATATATATATATATATATATTAAATTTTGTATGGAAATATATTAGAGTAAGTTAGTTATATATATATATATATATATATATATATATATATATATATATAAAATTGCCTTATGGGAGATTTTAAAAATTATATTTTTTATTTTTATTTTGGATTAGAGATTGCAATTAAATTGGTAAAACAATATTATATTTCATGTTTTTGAGAAGTCATTGCAATTATTTAAATCATTTAACCAATTAATCTCTTAAAAAAAAGAGATTTATTGTGTGTGAAGAATATTATTTCTAGAGAATGAAAAGGCAAATACTCTGCAAATATACCTAGCTTTATGGTTTGAAGACAATATTCTTCGTCTGAGATTTATACAACTTTGATACATATGTTGTCTAAGGTATATAAAGAATTTTAAATTATTTTTTATTTTCATATGAAAAATAGTTTAATTTAACATATCAATATTGAAATATAATTTTTCTCTTCAATTTTTGCCTATGAATTCAATCTATTTTCTAAAACTAGAGGTGTAGATCATTTTACCTCCTTGTTTTCTAAAAATAAAACTTTTATTCCTCTCTTTTTTTGTTCCCTAAAGTTTAATTGTATATCATTTTGTCCCATGTTGATAGTTCAAGAGTGATAGGGAATATGGGTTGTTTTCTCATCTACCAAGGTTCAATTTCAAGGGACATGTTCAGCCCCTTATAATAAGGTTTGAAGGGTAAACACCATGAATCTTATATATGATACAAATTACTCCAACTTATTCCAACTTATGACTAATTCACAATCAATTTTTTATATATGAAAAAATATTCCAACTTATGAAAAGAGCTACATGCATAGAATATAAAGATAATGGCAATGCATCCATTCGACTTAAATCTTGATTTTTACTTTGCTATTTTATTGATTCTCTCATTCCATAATCAGAATCATATATTTAACAATGAATTATATAATTTTCACAGAATATAAAGAAAATGACAATGCATCCATTGGACTTAAATCTTGATTTTGACTTTGCTAAGAAAGATAGAGAAAATACAGAAGCCCTTTTATAACATATAACCTCAAAACTAAAAGCAATACACCCTATCCTATTCTCCTTATAGAAGTGGGTCACACAAAATCAATAACATGGAATACCATAGACTTCCTAAGCTAGCTCCAAATTCCAGCGAAAACCACCTAAGGCTCAAACTAGATTGGTATAAAGATACCAAGTCCTGGTTAAACCATTGGGAGATCGACCAAAATATTGCATTGAAAAATATTAATAACATTAAAAATATTGTTCCTTCTAAGTTTAAAGAGAAAATGTGGTGGGAGAAAGATTTAGAGGCTAAAAGAAAACTAAGATATTATAAGGAGGTCATCAACCCTACACTAGAAGATCGAAAATATCTATGTGTTTTAACTACCTCAAAGAAAAAAAATTAATATAGCCAAGATAAGAAGAGACTCTCATGAGCTCCATAGTGAAACAAGTTGTTGGGCACTTCCTAAAACACCATGGGTGGAAAGGCTCTCCATCTCTGTGAGAATATGAACATTGATGATGAAAATCACTTCCTCTTAGAGTGTCCTTCGTACACCCACATTAGATCTCAGTTTCATAATATTTGTTGCAATATTGACCTTCCTAGCCTTTTAACATGTCAAAATTATAGTGAGTTGGGACTCTTCTCTCCAAGCTCTTTGAGCATAGGAGTACAATTTTAAAACAAACTAAATAATTCGTTTCTTTAGGCCCGATAAACCAAAACGTTAACTATCATCGTGATCATCAATCAAAATCCTATATTTAACACTAAATAATATAATTTTCTAAAAATAAAGTTAAAACAAAATCTCAACTTTAACAATCAATATTATTATTTTCTAAAAATAAAATTAGAACAAAACTATATAAATATATATTTTTTATATATTTTGAAGGTTTATTTATCTATTTTTTTTAATTAATTAATTTCTTTAAAATATAATTCATTCTTATAATTAAAAATATTTATTCTTACATTTTTAAATATAAATATTGAAAATTAATTAATTAATTAATTATATATATATATATATATATATATATATATATATATATATATATATATATATATATATACTCAATGTTTTTAATCCATTTATTATGAATTTATTTATAAATTTAATATAGAAATAATATATATATCGATCGATGACATTTAATATAGAAATAATATATATATCCATGGAAATTTTCTAATTAATGATCGGCGACATTTCTCTAGTATTTTAAATAGTTTCTAATTGGTTTTTCGCAAAGATGATATTTTGAGCATGTAAATGTGGACTTGCAAAGTTGCAAAATCCTTTGGGCATGGGTTGTTGCCTCTCTTGTTTTAAAAGAGACTTTTTTTTAGACAAATGGATTATTATTCAAGTAAGCATAAGAATCTGCATTGTATTTTTCTTTTTAATATAAACAACGATGTTGTGCAACATTTCATGGAGATTTAGATTCTATTGAGATTGGAACCAAAGTGAAAATGCTAGTTTTCCATGCTTACATAGGAAGATAAGAACTTACAAGTGATTTTACTGTGAATCCATGATCTACTGAATTACTTGACTTAATTATATCCAATTCATGGAAATGGAAATATCTAAAAGACCAAATCAGACTATGCATTTCTAGATACATGCATGTTATGGAACAATGAAAAAATACTACAACTAGGTAAACAAGAATAAAGGACAATCACAAACCTCAGTACCAAAACCATAAAGGTTTGAAAGACTCTTTAATTGGAAGAAAAGATAAGATGCATATGCTACAAGCATTACACAGCTTGTAAATCTTGAAAGAGCTAACTCTGATTGACTAGTATGGAGTTCTATATGAGTAAAGTGAAATACAACTTGGAAAAGTAGGCCCATAATATGGAATGCACATAGCTACAATATTGGTAGAATTAGATCAATGCTCACAGGGAAGGGAAATCATAAGGTTCACAAACATTTTAAAATCGACAACAAGATTATGAAAATCGCATGTATGTATTAGAAGTGAAATGGATATGGTATGTATGTATTAGAAGTAAAATGGAAGGGGATTTTTAATTTATTTTTGTAGGTTTATTGAAAATGTGGTTTTAATAAATAAAAAAATTCAACATTCTTAAAAAATTTCTCAAAGCTATCATATCCTTGACATCAACAACAATTTGTTGTTGAAAAGAATTTTGCGTTGCTAGGTCAAGCCGCCTCAGAGCCTGTGCCTTCCAGCTCTGCTACCCTCTGCCTCGTCTGCCATGGCCCCTCTGGACGCAAACTCGGAGGCGGCTGCTGCTCAGCTAGCCTTCTCCGCCTTGGTTCAATCTCTACCGCCCTAGCGTCCTCGCCCTGCTATCTCAAAATTCGTAAAGAAGTTGGATGGATTGCAAGAAGTTGTCCTCCCCCCTGCTCTACCTCGCATGGTAGCCATTTCCTTGGTTGATCGAGGTCTCATAGGGAAATTCACTGGCCTGTGGCCTTCCCCGAAGACAGTGCAAAGGTGGATCGAACAAAACTGGGCTGATAAAATAAGCGGTAAAATATCTATTCATTTTTGTGGGAAAGGATATTTCACCTTTCACTTTGAATCAAGAGAAGACAAGGATCTAATCTTCAGAAACGGACCGTACTTCATGGATTCCAGAGGATTGTATCTAAATAAATGGACTCCGAACTTCGACCTTGAGCTTGATGTCCCTAATGCAGTCTGGGTCTGGGTCCGGCTCCCGCATCTCCCTCTCCATTGTTGGGGAGATGAATCGATTCGAGCCATCGGTAATGTAGTTGGAAATTTTATTGATTGCAGCGAACCTAAGGACAACATGCAAGCCTTTGCGCGCATCTGTGTTGAAGTTGATCTCGGCAAGGGTCTTCCGGAAGCAATCAAACTCAAAGTGGACGATTGGAATCACATTCAACAACTGGATTATGTGCAAATCCCATTTAAATGCAAGGTATGTCACGAATATGGCCATTTTTCCAATCGTTGTTGTAAATTAGTTGATGTTGAAAATACTTCTCAAGATGAACAATGGGAAACTATAAAAACAAAAGAATACTGCTCCAGTGTCTAAGACAAACCCTGAAACTGGCCCTCCCAAATCCAATCACTCATCCACCCCCTCCACCTCTTCCCTTGATCCTCCACTCAACACTTATGTTTTTGCTCCTCTCTCTGAGACCCCCTTGGAATCTTCCAACCCCTTTGGCACCCTTTCCCTCCCTGATTCTGACCCTCCCATCCCCAACCCCATTGAAAATGATTCCCCCACCCCCATACCCCTTCCGAAATCATCCCCTTCTTCCTCTCATGACCCTTCTCCTTCTCGAACAACTAGGATCTCTTCCAAAGAGCACGGTGTAAATTTGGAAGCACATAAAAAACATGGGCATGGCAGAAAATCCATGAAGCAACAGAGGGATGAAAATGCCCAAAAAGACATAGTTATGGGAACACAAAACCCCATAGAAACCTATATTATGGGGTAAAATAGCAAAGAATCGACACACAAAGACCAGGGAGGGCGAGCAACTCTCCGTATACCCCATTCTCAATGATGAATGTCCTATCTTGGAATAGTAGGGGACTAGGTCACCCCTCTAAAACTGCTGCTCTGAAAGATCTGATAGACCATGAGAAACCGAGAATCTTAATGCTTCAAGAAACAAAACAAGGTCAAAAAGATATGAAAAGAATTATTGAACAGTTCAAGCAGTATGAAGGCTGCATTTGTGAATCAAGGGGAGCCTCTGGTGGAATAGCCGCCATTTGGAACCAAAGCACATGGACGTGCATATCCAATGTAATCAGTTAGTACTAGATTAAAATCAATTTAGAGAGCAGATTAGATAACAAGAAGATTTTCATTTATAGTATCTATGCACCTAATCATTTTAGAGATAAAGAGAAATGTTGGACCTCTCTTAGAGCAGATATAGATGAAGAAACTAACAGTAATATTATCCTTGGAGGAGATCTCAATCTCATACTCCACTCCAATGAGAAGAGAGGAGGAATTTTTACCCATGATCCCTATAGAACAAAACTGGAAATCTTTATGTAGGAGCATGACTTAGTTGATGTTGCACCAAAAAATCGCAAATTTACATGGAACAATCGCAAGCTGGGCAAGGATAACATTATGGAGCAGCTAGACAAGATCATGATAGATTTTTCTCTGCTCTCAAATTACTCCACGGCTTACACTTCTGTCCACCCCTATTTGGCATCCGATCACTATCCTACAAGTCTTGTATTTGAGGCGCACTGCCCATTGGGGCCAATCCTTTTTAAATATAGTTCACTCTGGAGTAGAAATCCGATGGTAGAACAGATTGTCACCTTCAAATGGTGTTAGCATATTGAAGGATCACTGTGATACATTTGGGAAAACAAGCTGAAGAGGACCAAATGTGCTCTGAAGGAATGGGAAAAGTGTCATTACAAAGAGCCAGAGGAAGCCAAAATATAAATAAAAAACAATTTAGAAAGGGTCCATAGCAAGATAGAAGAACACGGGCTCACTCAGGAATACAAAGCACAAGAGGGTGATCTCTATTTCCAACTCTTTCGTGCCAATAGAGATGAAGAACATAAATGGAGAATAAAGCCGAGACATCTTTGGTTGCAAGGAGGGGAAAAAAACTCTCCCTTCTTCCACAAGCATGCCACAATCATAAAAATAAGGAATAATGTTACCACCATAATTGATGAGAACGGTCAAATCCAAACTACTCAAGGCGCCATTAAGAAAATTGCTTCGGATTATTACATCGCCCTTTTGACTGAGACAAAAGAAGCAAAAGATTACTCAGATATCCTTTAGCATTTTCCCACAGGGATCAATGAGGAAATCAATGCAAAATTAACGAAATAAATTGATGAAGATGAAATTCAAAGTGTCATCTGGTCGCTCCAGCCAGACAAAGCCCCCAGTCCAGATGGTTTCCCCATTTGTTTCTATAGAACTTATTGGGGAAAAATAAAAAAATATCTTGTAAAAATGATAAGATGGGCATAGCGCAAATGTAAAATTGGAGGATACAATAATTCCACCCATCTTGCTCTTATTCCTAAAGAGAATCGACCCTCATCCTTCTCTCGCTTCCGGCCCATCTCTCTATGCAACTCTTCTTATAAAATCCTGACCAAAATCCTTGCCTCGCGTCTCAAAACTCTCCTCCCTCTCTCATTTCTAAGAATCAAGGAGGTTTCTTGGCCAACAGGAAAATCTCTGACTCCATACTTCTTGTCCAAGAGGCCATCCACTCCAGTCAAGCTAGAAACGAAAAAGGCTTCATTCTAAAATTGGACTTAGCCAAGATTGTATGGAGACTCATCAATGGCAAACCTGCTTAGTGGAAAATAGTGTTAGAAATAAAATATCTCAACTCACCAAGGCAGCAACTTTTGGACCATGATATACCTAACAGAACCTGCTCAAAAATCTGGGGACTGTGCAAGAAAGCAATCCCCCATCTAGTTCAAAACACCTCCAAGATCCCCAATGGTGGCAGCCAGATTAGAATTGGAGCTGATAAGATAATGGGACAACAACCAATTAGTAGCAGGCCGGGCACTCAATAGATTTTATTCTATCTTAATAACATGGGAATTCACACCTTGGATCAGATATCTCAGTGGGATGCCCACTCTTAGATTCGGAAAGGATGGATTTTCCCAATTATTCCCATTGAAATGGAAGCAAGCCTCATTAATCTTCAAACCCATATTCATGGTATTGCTCCCACCAAACACAACAATGATGATGGCTTTCACTGGGATCCCTCAGGTACCAACTATGCAGTCAAAGCCACCTATCAACAGATCTGCAACAATGAATTCTCCATGCCCATTTAGGCACAGTGGAAACTTGTTTGGAAAGTAGAGACTCTCCCAAAAATAAAATTCTTTTCATGGCTCCTTCTAAAAGGGAAAGTCCTCACATCTGAGAATCTTAAAAAACGTGGGATAATTGGGCCATCACGTTGCCCAAATTGCCAAGCTAATGAAGAAACCAGTCATCATCTATTCATAGACTGCCCCTTTGCCATTTCTTGTTGGAAAGAAGCCTATCGTCATACCAACCTCCCCTGGGCTCCCAACATCGACATTGCTGAAGTCCTGCAAATCTGGAAAAGGAACTATCCATGGCATCATAAGAAAAAAAACATAGCTCGTAGAGTATGGAATGCTTTACCATATGCTCTCTTGTGGAACATCTGGTTGGCACGAAATCGCATGATTTTTAAGAACAAAGAAACCAGCATCAGAAAGTTATACAACAAGGCCTGGAGCCTCACCTTGGAAGCAATGTCCACTAAAAACCAAGGGAAGATTGACACAGCTGATCTCTATGTTGAGGAAAGGAACTACATTGGATATTTGTTGGAAAGAAACAATATTGGTAGTAGCAAGGTTAATGCCAATAACAGTAACAACAACAGGTATAGCTGGAATATTAGAATGAAAGAGGAGGAATTTTCCCTATGGCTCAGAAACTGTAATACCCATTACCTATTTTTCGATGGTGCTTCCAAGTCTAACCCAGGAATGGTTGGGGCTGGAGGAATCATCTGCAATGCTAATGGTGACATCATAAATGCTTACGAGTGGGGTTTAGACAATCTTTCTAATAACAGGGTTGAAGCACTCGCTCTTTATCAAGGTCTTATCCAGCTCCAACGACTTGGAATATACACAGCCACGATTATAGGAGATTCGGCTATAATCATCAATTTAATGATACACAATCGGAATGCGTCCAACGTGTTCCTGTAGCAATCCATCAATCGATGTCGAATTCTTTCCAAAAAAATGAAAGAGACCCAGTACTACCATGTTCTCCGCTCTCTCAATAAGGAGGCAGATTTGCGTGCAAGCAGAGCCTGCCTTCATCCCATTGGTCTCTTGAAATACTCAACCTTCGAATATTACTGTTTCTTACCATTATCAGGAATAAATCCACTCATATATTTCCTTCAGAGGTGTACAACGTGATCGTACCCCTCTTATCTGGTATCTACCCCAATCTCATGACTGTTTTACCCATCGTTCCAATGAAAATATCCTCCGAATCTCTTGCAGAGGATATCACTGCTTCTATATCTTTGATTTCATATCCCTTTATAAAATCCTGTCCTTCTTCCCATGTGCTCCTGCCATCTCCATTCACCTCCCATGATCCTTACCTCACCTCTCTAGTAACCACGCCTCTCCTCATTCTCAGTTTCTTGGCCAATTTTTTGTATTTATTCTGGACCTCCATCACTCAGAACCATCCCTCTCACTTCTCGTGTCTTCATTCTCCTTATTCTGTGCTACACATCGCCATTCTCCTTCTCCCCAATCTGGAACTTCGCTCTCTGGTGCTGCGACCCTATAGGCCTGATCCTCACTCTGTGATTTCATTCTGCACTCCAATCATGTACAGAAGTGAACATTGCTTCCATTGCACCGATCTCCAGGCAGAGCTGGAGCAAATTCGCACACAGCAGAATATTCTGGAAGATAAAATTGACACTCACGCTCAAATCACAAAGGGAAAGCATGAGGCCGACCTCAATCTCTTCCTCCACCGAGTATCTTCATTGCAGGGCCAGTTCAATGATCTCAAAAAAACTTGTGAGCATGTCAAAGAGTCTATTGAAATTCTGAAGTACATTCTGGAAAAAAATAATGCACCAAGTACCAGCTCAGAAAATGCAAGAACTATGGATGCAGAAGGCAAGCTTGAATAATCCACTGCACGCCAAATCCATCATATAAATATTGATTAAGCATGAAGTGCAAATGCTGTCTTTTATTACTCCAGAGTCACTTTCATCCAAACATTATTTACCATCATAAAAAAAAAAATTCATTTCACGAAACATATTATATTATATACAATACTATTTGATCATTACACAATGTACATGACTCGAGCTCCGATGATAAGGACTTGCTTGATTTTAAACATTATTACAAACATTGGAAATCATTTGCAATATAATATAATCTCCTATTTATATGTTTTAATCACACCATTCATACACTATGAAACTTTTCTCTAGTACGAAACATTACACACAATACACAGCAGTATTAAAGCATTACATATTAAATATATCAGTCTGCTTCATTAAATTTGATATCATATTAACCGATCATCGGATCCGTCGCCAAGGTTAATTTATGGTTTGAGGATTTATTGAGATTTGCAATAGGCCACTTGGCCCTTTAACTTCTAGCCGTGATAGGGTTTGTCAACTCGAATTAAACCTAGCTGTACTGGGCTTTTAATAGCTGGGACAACTATTAATCTACCCTCGGATTCTACGCAAATCACGAGGGAACCTCCGGTGACTTTTTCCAGTTAGCTAGTCGATCCTCAGTTTGTTCATTTCTCCATTGCGTGCTCGCAGATTTGGCTTCTCCTTGGCATCTTCGTCACAAATTTCTTTTAAGGTGAGCTTGGAACTATTACACTAAAACCTTCGCTCTAATTTTCTTACCATTCCAGTTCTCAATACGTTTACCTATAAGTTTTTCGAGCTATATCACATGTTAACCTTTTGAGTTTCGTCTCTTTACTGATGGTTGATGCTCACAGAGCAAAAAGGCTCTTTAATCAACACTGGGAGCTGAGATTTCAGGCTAGGACTATCGCAAACAAGCATTATCAGGTAATCACAATTTTAGTTATAACTATTCTGGTTTTAAATTCCATTTCTTGTTACAGAACTAACTACAGGCTTTCATGCTTGATTTCAGATTAGCTCATAGCATAGTTTTAATTTCAGGTTGTGTTGGTCATAAAGTAGCACCAGTCATTTTTTACAGAAGGACCTTTGGACAGAGGTATATTAAATGTTATGGCAGGCGTCGAGACATTTAAAAGATGGACTAAAAAGAGATATGAGGATGTGACAAATGTTGTGCTTAAAATAAAACATGTGCAATTGAAAGATTAAAAGACACAAACATATGACACGAAAGGTGTAAAGCGGGAGGAGTCAAAAGGTTAAACACCCCCCAAAGCAAGCACGTGAGGGAATTCTACACACGGGAAATTTTGTGGGGGTCGAGAGACGAGAGGGGGAACACACTTATACCCCCATGGAATTGTATTGAACAGTCGTGGGGTGGGCCCGAGGTAAGCGTTGATGTGGCAGAACTAAAAATGGGTTTTAAACAACGGTATGCCCTGTATTTAACACACCCCGCGAACGAAATATTTCATGAATCGTATGGTTCACTACAGCGCTAAGGTAAGGTAAGTCTTTAGGTAAGCTGGTACTTAGGCCCGTACCAGTGTTAAACCTGGCACGCAGCATTCACCTGTCCTCAACCAACACCCAATCCTCACATGCCGTGTGCTCCAGTGTCAAAGCCCTTACGAATCTCTCCCTCATTCAGTTTACCTATCCGCCCTTTTACCTCAAACCCTTCAGTCAAAAGATAACAGTTTCCCGTTTGGTTTTTTTTACTCCAGTAGAGGTCTCAGGGTTCCAACTACGGTACGTACTAATTGGAAACCAGCGGCAAAGTCCACCCAGCCGCTTTCAACACCCCCTGCATTGTTTTCCTGAGAATAGTTCCCTGTGCACAGGTATTCCGTCCTTCATTTGCTTTCTGTTTTCCTTTCGTCTTTTAAAAGTTTGTTATGTCAGTCATGGGGAGGGGCACACCCAAGAAAGCTGAACCAGAAACCCCTCAGGTCAGAGAAGCTAGACACCCTCCCGGGTTCGACCCATTCATCGACCTGCAAGCTGGAATCTGCGATCCTCAATACCCATTTCATATCAGCACCATTAAACCTGAGATTTTCAGACGTCATATTGGGAATAAAGACCGATATCGGGTGGTTGTGTCTAGCCTGTATCACCAAATTACCCCTCAGGTTCATTCTGTAGTTGATTTTATTTCCTGGCTCAAAGACGTTTTCGACGAACATCGGGGCACTTTCACCTCTCCTCAAGGGAACAAAGTTTTTTCCCTTTCGCCCGATATTATCAAGCAAGCCCTTCGCTTTCCCACCAGTGCCACATATATCAGTTTCAACGAAGCAGATTTAGCTGCCCAGTTCACCAGACAGCCATGGGAGAACCAGAAATCCTTCATCTCCTCTATAACCAGAAATTAGATTACTTCTCTCCCGGCCTTAGAACCTTTTCCATTAAGTTTGTTCGGAGAGGAAGTCCGGCCCATCCTCTCTCTCATCGCTGGTCTTTTAGGGGTAGGAAGTCTGGAAGAGATTTCCACGGTGTGCGTCCATTTTTTATGGCTCATGTCTCAAAAGGTGGTATTGTTAGATATTCCTGGTTTCCTTGCCACGGCCATTCGAACCCAATTCCAGGAGCTTCAGGAAACCAGTCGGTTCTGTTTTTGTTCAATGGTTTTCTATCTTTTCCTGTACCAACACGCTGATAAATTTGAGGGTTTGGGTTTAGACAAGGTATATCGAGAGAATTCCCAACCCCGACCAGTCTTCGATTGGAATTTCTCTGTACGCCAACTACCCAAGGGGGAGGGTTATTCCAGTTTTTTGAATAGTTTCATGTCTATTGCCTATTCTATTATTCATGACACACCTTCACCTAGGGTCTTTCCAGAAATGAAGAGCTGGCTGCAAGCCAGAAAATCCCAGAGCATTGGGGATTGGTTCCTATTCGATGATTACATGGAAATTCGGGTCTATGGAGCCGAAGTTTCCCCTTACCAGCTACTAGTGTTTCCTGTGCGTCGAGTTTATGCGCTCGAATATATCCGGCAGAACCTCAAGGCCGATCAGCTCCATTTTGTCCCCGCCAATAAGGGTTACATCCTGAGGCTCCCCACCACAATCGACCCTTTTGTTGTGAATTCGAGACTTTCTCTCCCAATTGTTGAGAAAATGTTGCAGGGTCTGGACCTGAGGCTGGGAAAGGGTTGGGCTTATGATCCTCGAGAAATTATCTCGAACAAAAGAAAAAGGAACAAGTCTGCACCTTATATGCATGAGCCAAGGCCATTCATGGAATGGAGGGCTAATCTCAAAATTTGGCCTTTGGTTTCGCAGATGGAGACAGATTCATCTGCCATAGGGGAGGATGAGGACGTCAATAAAGGCACAGGCGGAGAAGAAGCAGGCACCTAAGGAGCAGTTCCCCCTCACAAAAAGCAAAAAACAGCCTCCAGTGAGGTGGAAGTCATAGGAGAGGAGCAACTGCTTGAACCATTCACAACGTATGGAAAATTGGATACAAGTAAGGCAGGGATAAAGGTGCTAAGGGATAGTACCACCTCTTCCGACTTCACGGAAGTCACACAGGCCATCATAGAACATACCTCACCAAGGGCAGTGGAAAGGGACCGAGCAAATAGAGCGATCCGAGATAAGTATAAGGCTGAGCTGGAGGGGTACGTTGAGAAATATCACACCAGGGTCTCTGTCTCCATGAACGTGGATATAGAACATCTGGTATTATCTATGGCGGAAACCCTCTTGGATCCCAACTCAGGTGTTACTAGCTATCGGGTGCTCGAGCATGCAATCGACATGAAAAAGGTGCCTGTGACTTATCTGTGTAACCTGTTTCAGACTGTATGTGATGTGCTAAAAGACGAAATGATGCGGGTCACCCTTGCGCTGAAGAAGCTGGAGGAAAAACATGAACAGGTAAGGGCTACCTTGAAAAATGAACAGGAAAACTGTCGCGCCCAAGCAAATCAAGTATGTTTCCTCCAAGACCAAATTAGAGGAAAAGACACGGGAGAAACAGACCCGCAGGGCGCTTTAATAGACCAGCTACGGAAGGAGCTCGCATCAATGAAAGGCAAGGCCAGCATACCAGCCTCCCACCATGTCCAGATGGCCGAGCTGGTGCAAGTGGAAAAAGAAAAAGCAGAATTGGCTATCTCATTAGCAAGAGAGAGGGAAGACAGAGAAAAACTGGTTGAAAAAATCGCCACCCTCCAGAGCAGGATGACAGAGCTGCAAAACACCTGGGACAATCACAACTGTCCGCTTGCTACAGCCCCGCCAGAAACAAGCTCACTCGCAGAGCAGCTGAATACAACAAAAGCCGCAAATGACGTGCTAGAGAAACAGGCAATCACCGCAAGGCAGAGAATCACCGATCTAGAAAGTTTGGCAGCTGAGAATGGCAAGAGGATAAAAACACTGCAAAAAGAGATTGAGCAGGAGAAGAAGACAAAAGCTGACCAGCAAAAAACAATCGCTGAACTCAAAAATCCCGTGAAGGGCAACATCACTCTTAGAGAAGCGAGGAGTATAATCTGGTCAGACATAATCTTAGCAGTGACAGGACAATGGGCTTTCCTGAAAATGATAGGGGAAAACAAAGCTGCTATACTTTATCTCAACAGGAAATTCCAAGAGGCAGATCTCAATGTGTCCGGTAGAACTCAGCACGCTAAAAGCTATATTTCTTTCTTGCAGGGGTTAGAATTAGACGAAGTGGAAAAGCACGGCATACCGAGTCGGTTCATGGAATGTCAGAAAATCATCGAGAAAGAGGCAGCCCGAGATGCAGCTTTGAAAGCCTTGCAACAGGTGAGATCAAACGTGGACCGGTTCAATGTAGTGTGGAATGAGATTACAGCAGCTGGACTCCCATCTTGCTGGGACCCAACCACTCCGTCCATCCTACAACCGTTGACAAAATATAAGACACGTCTGTAGGAAGAAAAAGACGGGATAGATGTCCTGACAGATAAGATTTCTCGGTTAAAGGGTGAAAACATTGTTTCATCTCTCAGCCAGGAGTTTCTTCTCCTCCACTTGATCAGGCACAAGCTGCCTACAGAGGCGGGTTTCAATGCCCTCACAGCAGCCTATTTCAAAGTGGAGGGATTCGCCGTGATGCCATAACCTTCAGCTGACTACCAACAGAGATGCACGCAGTTTGCGAACCAGATTGCCAGCTCATCAGCGAACGTTCTACCTCCAGCATCAGCAACTGCTTCAACTCTTCCACACCTATGAAATCTTGTCAACTCATGACTCAGACTCAATGGCCTATTTACTTTTTACTGAATTAGTTTCTTTTAAGTTTCGAGTGGGTTGTTTACCCCACTCCAGCATTTTACTTTTCATCAAACTACTGTTTAATTTTCTGTGTTTGAAAACGGCCAAGTGCCTGACTATCCATGATGAGAGGCCTTATTCCTCATCATGAATTTGTTTGTTTTGAGAATGACCTTTAACAAATTTTGGTTATGCGAAGAAGATATTTTTTGGACTCTCGCTGAGATAGGTAGAAGTCTATATAAGTAAGATCTAATGAGAAAAAAGGGTTCCAGATTTTCTGAAGAAACTTGCTGTGTAAGAATATTTTGTATGCTTGCGGTCGAATTACTAATGCTAATGCATAGAGCCCATAGGGTCTCAGCGAAGATAATTTCTATGTTATGTGAGGATTCCGGTCTGGATGTTGTATGGTCTGTGACTCTTTCGTTGTAATATTGTTTCGTTTTCTATTTCACTGTCTCCATGTTCTCTATATCATGTTGTGGAATGCGAGTGACTCGCCAGTTCTGATATAAATTTATCGTTATGTGGTACTTATATGAGGCTGGCCTAGCTGCTTTAAATATGGCTCATACATGATATGATGTTTCATCTTTACACTTCATTCATATTTCCTCTGTGTTGAATATCGTGGAATCTTATTCGTTCAGAACTGATTGGTATATATGGATTCTTATTTCTTAAGCCCATGCTATAGCAAAATATGTTTTCCGAATACCTTTCCATTGGTAATTAGTGTACCTCTTTTACCTTCTGCACCACAAACACCTTGATTTAACAATCTCCATATAACCTTTGAGAAACTGGCCCTCCTTAATGAAAGCTGTGTCTAAGCTGTTTGATGCATCTGTGTATATAATTCTCCTTTTGCCTCTACATGTTTTTTATATGTTGATGATCTGAAAGCTGTCTGGTCCCATCTAATTCTGCGACTCATCAGAAAATTTGATATGGTAAAGAGCCCTGAGCTGGATAATGGTCTTAGGACATACCTTCCACTCTTTACTAGCTAAGATGTCCTAGGCACTGGTCTCTGACAACTCGAGGCTATCTCTAGGAACGACAACATCTTTTTGGCGCCGTTGCCGGGGAACGAAGTTGATGAAAGATATAAATCTCTGGGCCTCGACAAAACCCAATTTCACTCTTCAGTTAGGTGAGCATGGAGAGTTGAGAGTTGTACATCCCTCACCTTGGCGACTCCACATTCATTTCCCCTGCTAAATCTCTTTGCAGTCTTGGCTCCTCGGAAGCCACACCTTAGGTAAAATACTTCTCAGCCAAAGACACCCTCTGTGTCTGACCCCGAAAGAATTTTACATAGAAGAAGCTGGAGGGGGAGACCCTTTGTTCATACTGAGATTCCTCCACTCTCTCTGGAAGACCTTCCTTCTTCCTCTTCTCAGGTTGCCCAGTGGCAAGATTCTAGCTCCGCTCTGGGTGAAACCGGCTATTACTCAGACTGTCTACCCGCGGGAAATATCCAAGTCAAGGACGAGGCTAAGTCAGTAGATACTACCCGTTACACAGTTCATCCTACTCCAGAGGTCGAGGAAGTTAAAGAAGTCACAGAAGTATCTGCTGTTATCGCTCCACCCTTGTCTCCATCATCCCAAGCTGCTGTTCATTATATTCCTATCATCATTCACACCACACTTCCACCTAACCCTCCACTTACTCACCAAGCTCTCTTGTTACCTCCACCTCCTCCTCCAATGGCGAACGTCCCTGGCTTCTTGCAAAACAGATACGCTCCTCTGGAGCTACCTGTAGTATTAAATGACATGCCGCAAGATTATTTAAAGATTCTGCCCAGATTTAGTGGTGAGAATGAGATCGAAGCACAGAAACATATCGAAGTCTTTTGCTCTTTTGCAGAGAATTTTAATGTGGAACATCTGGACGTAGTCCTAAGGCTTTTTGTGCAATCCTTAGATGGGGAAGCTAGGAAGTGGTTCAAGACACTTGGAGCTCGTTCTATCAATACATGGGAGGGAATGGAGGATATCTTTATCAAAAAATGGGGAGAAAAGAAAGATCATGGGAATATTCTTACTGAATTCAACACCCTGAAAAAGAAACATAATGAAGGGGTGTCAGAGTTTATCAGAAGATTTAAAAAATTGTACCTGAGTCTCCCCGTCGATATGAAGCCTCACCAGACCGCTGCCAAGGTCATTTTTGTGGCAACGTTTGATTCTGAATTCGGTTTCTCCTTGAGAGAAAGAAAGCCGGCCACTCTGGATGATGCACAGACCGACGCATTGGAGATAGAAGCAAATTTTGCCTCTACTGGAAAATCCAAAGGGAAACATGAACAAGATGTTAGAAGAAGGGGAAAAGAGGAAGTATCCACCTCAAGCCAAGATAGAGATTCAGCTAATGACAAGATTGAAGAAATGAACAAGATGATCAAGAATCTCTCAAGTAAGCTGATCAAGCTTGAGATGGAGGCCAAGAATTCACCCTCAAAGAATTTCCAGAATGCCCCAAACAGAGGATTCAATCCTCAATACAGAAAACCACCCTTGCAGATATTGTAGAGGGGACAGAAGGAGCAGCAAGATCAGGTACCGCACCCTCTATACTTGGAGGGGCAAGTAGAGGGTTCCCCTGAAGATCCTGCCTACGAACAAGAGGAGGCATGCCTTGTCTTCTCAAACAGTAATGACATAGAATGTCCTGTACATGAAAGTGACGAGGAGGAAGTACAAGCTCACTCAGAAATGAAGGCCAATGAAGATACTAAAGAGCCTGAGATTGATGACTACTGTAAGCAGTTCATTGATTTCATGCAAGCTCAGTTCAATAGAAAATATGACCTCAGGTCCTCCAGAAACAAAACTCGCACTCAAGAGAAAGAGGAGGATACACCTCAAGAAGAGGCACCTGCACAGAAGGAGGTCAATACTCAAAAATCCCTAGAAAAAGGTAAGAGGCCTCTTAACCAATCTCTATAATCTAATGCTCTAATGCCTTCATCTTCACAAGTAACTGCACCTCCTAAGGTCGAGCCCATCGTAAAAGAAGTTAAGCCTCCCCTCCAAAGAAAATATTCAAAAGAAAAAGAAGTGTCAATAGATAAGTCTTCATCTGTCTTTAGTTTACAAAAAGAACTTGAAAAAGTGAAAATCCCAGTTCCTTTGACTGAGTTATTGAAACAGCCAGCATATCAGTCCCAAGTCACATCCTTCATGCTTCCTCCAGAAGTAACACACATTCCAGATAGTCTCAACCTGCAAGAAGAAAGACCTATGGTTGTTTTTGGCCCGCATGTAGAGGAATTGGATGCCGCCACCCCACCTTTTTATGTGTCTTTAGTAATACATGACCTGCTCCTACATAACTTCATGTTAGATTCAGGAGCCTCTCATTATATTTTACCCCTTTCAGTCATGGAGAAATTAGGACTACAGATCACCCGTCCTTACAAAGACCTTTACTCGTTTGACTCCAAAAGAGTTAAGTGCCTAGGCATGATAAAAAACTTGGTGGTTAACTTGGCTCAAATCCCGGCAAAAAGTGTAGTAATGGATATAGTGGTGGCTGACATCCCAACTCGCTTCGGCATGTTACTATCAAGATCTTGGGGAACCAAAATTGGGGGATCGATTAAGCTGGATCTGACCTATGCCACTATCCCTGTATTTGGTGGCCAAGAAAGGAGGCTGTACAGAGAGACTAGATTTGTTAAGACAGTCACTAAAGTGGATGATTCAGTCAATTCTCCGATTTATAGCAGGGAGGGGAATTTCTCATGCTTAATGCTTGAGGAAGAGCAAGAGTACGCAAATGAACCATCATTTTACCAGATCAAGACAGAACAGTTCAAAGAAAGTCTTGGGTCAGAAATCTGGACTCTTCACTTCGATGGAGCCAACTCTAGAGAAGGAAATGGAGCTGGAGTGTTATTAATTTTGCCGACAGGAAGATGGGTGCCTCTATCTTTCAAGCTGGAGTACGAGGCCACAAATAACGTGGCCGAATATGAAGCACTTTTACTTGGGTTGCAAACAGCCAGGAGCATGAACATACAAAGTCTAAAGGTTCTGGGAGATTCAGAACTAGTAGTCAGGCAGGTGAAGAATCAATGTCAAGCTAAAAATCCTAGGCCGAGAGCCTATAGGAATGAAGTCTGGGATCTGGTGGAGAAATTTTTTTTAGCATTTAATATCCAGTTCATGCCTCGGGAGCAAAATAGAATGGCAGATTCTCTAGCAGTGGCTGCTAGTACTTTTCGGCCACCTCAGATTCCTCTATTGAGATATGAGATTGAGGTGCATTATAGGCCATCAATCCCAGACAACATCAAGCACTAGCAGGTATTCGAAGATGATGAGCAAGCCAAGAGATTCTTGGAGACAGTTGGGGAGTTCTCCAACATGGAGATCGACATGTGTGAAGAAGAGGGGACTGAAGAAACATCAGGAAACAAATGGGAAGAAAGGGTAGCAGGTCACGAGTTTCTACAGTTGAAAGGGAATGTTATTCCCCGAGGGCTAGTGCCTTTGGAACGGTTTTTCAACAAGAATGATGTTCCATTACAGCCAAACAAAGTTGTAGAAGAAAATCAGGTTGAGGACCTGAATCTGGGCACTGAAGCTAACCCTAAAATCGTAAGATTGTCCAGAAGAGTCCTGGATGAATATAAGGAGAGGTACTCGAAAATATTTCGGTCGTACAAGGATGTATTTTCATGGTCCTATCAAGACCTGAAAACGTTTGATACCAACATTTTGCAGCATGAAATTCCCCTAAAGGCAGATGCAAAGCCTCACAAGCAGAAGCTCAGAAAAATAAATCCTCTCCTGCTCCCCTCCATTGAGAAAGAAATCAAGAAGCTGCTAAGGGCTAAAATAATTGTGCCATTAAAGTACTCTGAATGGGTGGCAAATCTAGTCCTTGTCCGAAAGAAAAGTGGAGAAATAAGGTTGTGCGTTGATTTCAAAAATTTGAATAGAGCCTCCCTGAAAGATAATTACCCATTACCAAAGATGGACCACATTCTGCAGAAAGTGGTGGGGGCCTCTAGAATGTCTATGATGGATGGTTTTTCGGGTTATAATCAGGTGGCTGTACTCCCAGAGGACCAGAAGAAAACTGCTTTCACCACACCTTGGGGTACATTCATGTACGCTAGGATGACTTTTGGGTTGATTAACGCAGGAGCCACTTTTCAGAGGGCCATGGATATCGCTTTTGTTGGGGAGCAAGATAAATTTCTAGTGGTTTATCTGGACGATATTACAGTGTTTTCGAAAGATGATGCTGAGCATATTCAACACTTACAGAGAACTTTTGAAAAATGCAGGAGGTATGTTCTTTCCCTCAATCCTCAGAAATCTTTGTTTGCATTAGAAGAGGGTAAGCTCCTGGGGCACATTGTGACTAGGGATGGGGTCAAGATTGATCCTAAAAGAGTGGAGGTTATAAATGGTATCTCCCTCCCTAGGAATAAGAAAGAAGTGCAGGTGTTTCTAGGGCGTATCAATTTCCTGAGGAGGTTTATTCCTAACTATGCTGATATAGTTAGGCATATAACAGATATGTTGAAGAAGGATAAGGAGGTGAAATGGTCATAAGAATCATGGGAGGCCTTTGCTAGAATAAAACATGCATTCGTTGAAGCCCCTGTGCTGGTTGGGCCTGATTATGCTAAACTATTTATGATATTCTCTTTTGCTTCACCTCATACAGTAGCTAGGGTTCTTTTACAAAAAAAAAGATGATGGGTATGAGCAGCCCATAGCTTTCTTTAGTCAGGTCCTTTATGATGCAGAATTGAAGTATAATATATTGGAGAAACAGGCGTATGCTCTAGTAAAGTCCCTCAAAGCGTTTCGCATGTATATTTTGCAGTCTCACATCACGGCATTTGTGCCCGCTGCAGCTGTTAAAGACATTCTCATTCAGGGTGACAGTGAAGGAAAAAGAGGTAGATGGATTCTCAAAATACAGGAATACGATCTGGATATTCAGCCTACCAAACTGATTAAGGGCCACGGACTAGCCAAAATTCTATCTGAATCAAACTATCAGGCCTTAGGCATAAATCTGTCTATGATAGCAAGTGGAGAGTCTGCAGGGGAAGAGGAACAACAAGCTGTGGAGATAGCCTGCCCGCAAATGCGTCTAAAGTACCTCACCAGCCCATGGTACAAGGAGATTGTAGAATACCTCCTAACACTCAGCCACCCACCCAGCTATGATAAAACGAAATATAGGGCACTGAGGCTGAAATCACAGAAATACATAGTTGCAAACGGCCAGCTTTAATGGCGAGATCCTTTAGGTATCCTACTCCTGTGCCTCACAGAGAACGAAGTGGAGAACATAATGATCGAATTTCACGAGGGTATCTGTGGAGGACATTATAGCTGGAGGGGCACAGCTCATAAAATCTTGAAGGCTAGTTTCTACTGGCCTAAATTATTCGGAGATATCTTTTCCTGGGTTAGAGCATGTGATAAATGCCAAAAATTCGCCGAAAAGTAAAAGTTAGCAGCTCTGCCCTTGATCCCTGTTCATGTAGACGAACCTTTCAAACAGTGGGGAATCGATTTCATAGGCGAAATTCACCCACCCTCAAGTGGCCAGCACAAATGGATCTTGACTGCTACAGATTACTTCACGAAGTGGGTGGAAGCCATACCTGCAAGGAATGCTCCAGACACAATGATAATAAAATTTATGGAAGAGAACATCATATCCAGGTTTGGCTGCCCTGCTAGAATAGTGACTGATAATGCGCAGGCCTTCAAATCTGCAAAATTTGTGGGTTTTTGCCAGCAGTATAATATCTCACTAAGTCACTCCACAGCTTACTATCCGCAGGGAAATGGTTTGGCAGAATCTTCAAATAAGACCCTAGTGAGGGCCTTAAAGAAGAAAATTAATGAAAATCAGAGGAATTGGGATTCCCAACTGAAATTCGCTCTGTGGGCAAATAGAATCACAAATAAAAGAGCAACTGGGAAATCTCCATATGAACTGGTATATGGACGAGCAGTTGTGTTTCCTATACAATTAGCCCTACCTATGGCTCGGTTCATGCAAGAGAGCCAAGAAGAACCTGATGGCATGAATAGAATAATTAACCAGCTAGTGGAACTCGAAGAAACGTGTAGTCAGGTAAATCAGAGGCTGGAGACATACCAGGAGAAAATGAAAGAACTGTTTGATCAACATGCCAAAGACAGAAAGTTACAGACAGGGGACTTAGTACTCAGGTGGGACATACGAAGGGCCGATAAAGGAAAGCACGGTAAATTCGACCCGAGTAGATCGTCGAAGTTTGCTTGATGTCATGAATAGCGTTTGTAGCATGTGTTAGCCGTGGTGGCGTTGAAGGCGTTGAAGACGTTCAGCTAGAATTGTACGCGAAGAAACCGCAATATCTCAGTTAAGTGGTTACCCTAATCCTTCCTGATAATTTTCTCTTATTGTTGTTTGCACCTTTTTCTGTGTGCAATGGATTCATCTTCCCGCACTATGGGTCGCTTTGGTTCGAAACATTTTGATGACTTAGAAAATGAAGAACATTTTCGTTCTGGTCTTAAGTCTCTCTGTGTTACTCCTGAAGCTCTAGATAATTCTGCCTGCTTAAATCTTGAAGAAACAAACCCTCGTGTTGCATGGAAACTTCCTGAAATTTCTCCTTCTGATGTATATAAAGGTGTTTCTCCTTTCCAATTTAAATCTTTGAGTCAGATTAAAATCAAAGAAAATTCTATTCGCACTGAATTGAATTTAAATGCCATGATGACTGTTCCTCTGTTAGAACAGAAACATATCCAAGCTTCTTTAAAATATGGCTATAAGTATGTCCATCTGGGGATCGTGAGAGTTGGCCTCAATGCTCTCCATAGAAAAGGTCAACCTACTTTTGTCTTTTCGGCCTTACTATATAATCGTTGGACATCCTTCACAAAAGCCCTCATTGGCGGCATCGAAACTACTCTGTCAGATGGCCCTGTACAGTATGATGTATTCTCAGATTTTTCTGTTGCTCTTGATGATCCTAATATTCTAAAATGTCTTACTTTGGGTGTTCAAACTCAAGGTTATGAATACTTTGACTCCAAGTCTAAAAATTTGACAATTTTTTATATTACTTGTGTTCGTTTTTATAACACAACTATACCGGCTGCATTGCATGCTCCTGAACAAGGATCTGGCACTGTCACACTAATCCAGTATGATTCTGCATGTAACCCTGTTGCCCCACTGTCAGTCTCTAAGAGATCACTTACTCCTCCTGATGAATGGGTTACCAACTGGAAACGTAATGTCAGAAAACCTATTGCAATTGCTCAATCTATTATCTCTAAATCCGATGACCACCTTGTCACCAGATTTCCAAGAAGATGCACAGTTGAGCATGGTGGACCTTCTACTTCTACCTCCACTATGATTCCAACCCTTTTAAAAACTCAGCCCTCATCTTCAAAAGAACCCATGATACTGATTGATCCAGACATTCTAGAAAAGTTGAAGACATGGTTTGCCCAGCCATCTGCAAGCCCACTAGCCTCGGTGTGTGATCACCCACGTTGTTCTAAAACACATTTTCAATTCTCCTCAGATCCTCCTCAGCCTCATGGAGAATCATTTGATCAATCCAGGAGAATAAATATGATTAAGTTTGTTCCTTCTTCAGATTCTTCTGAACAAACTTTCAAGCAAGTTACATTTTTTAATGTGCATGAAGATCTCCTTGTACAGTCTGTATCACCTACCACATCCCGTGGTCTAGGTTTTGTTGATCCGTCAGCTATTCCTTCCTACCGATGAAATCCAATTGATAAGATCCCTAAGTCAATTGAGATCCCTTCAGATTCAGAAATTATTGCATTTCTGAAAATATTTAAAGGAATAGGCCCTTATGATCCAGAAGATCCTTGGAAAAAGAAGATGTTCAATTGGGACATCTACTCTCATGAAAAGGAACACTTGTACATACAAGAAATAAAACTTCTAGATAAGAAGGATAGAAAGGAATTTAATTGTCAGAATGATTCTAAATGGAAAGCTTGGATGCAAGCTAATAACCAATGGATATCATTCTATGAATGGTACTATCATTCAATCAATCAAATTGAAGACTCTTTGATCAAGCAATTCAGAAATGAAGCTAAAAAGAAAAGGATCAAACAATCAAATGAATATGTAGATTCTAGATTGGAACAACACCCTGTTGTTATTCCATCTCCATTACAGTTGCCAGTATTTTCTCCTAAAATACAGTCTATGCTATCCAAACCCAATCTGCCCAAATCTTTGATAGCAGTTAGAACAAAAGGGGAAAATCTGATTAAAGAAGTTTGCTTCTGGTTTAATGTAAATCTGACAAGGATAGGAACGCCCAGTAAGCATAAATGGGAACTTCTTGATGGTTCAATGCTTGAAACAGATACATAATTTCCTCCCTGGAGAAATTTTGTAATTAGACAACAAGATGGAAATATGTATAAGCTGCTTCCATCTCATTTTGATGAATCATCATTGACAGTAAAAGAATCAATTGCAGCAACCAACTGGACAAACTTGGCAATATCCAGTTTGGAAAAATTCATGAGAAAAGAATTCTCATCTCTTGATGTAGCAAACTCAGAGATGAAATTGATGATTGGCAGAGTCTTGCAAAAACAAGATTACAATACCACTTGTCTGAATGAAAGTATCAAGGTACTTACAGAAAATGATCAAGCTATTGCCCAGAGCCTTGATAGACTTACTCTGAATACAGACAAGAATATCCATGAAGCTGCAGTAGCTCATGGTAAAGAATTGGTTAGGGTAAACTCTAGCCTTGACGTTATAAAGAAACAAGTATTCATTGTCTCTACTGGAATTGAATCATTAAAGAAAAGGCCTAGCACCAGTACAGACGCATATAAATCTTCCACTTTGTTCTCAGATCCCAAGGTGTCATTGCCCTATACTATCACATCTTCTATTGAAAGTCTTATAAAGGCACCAAGTACTATCAGTTTCCCTCCAGCGGATGCTACCTATAACTATTCTCCTTTTGCTAATCCCAGCTTCTTTGGTAAAGCACAACGAGACATAGATACTCGTGCAGTCCGTCTTTCTGAATTCCTTCAAGGGATTGATAAAGAATCTGAGACAACAAGAGATGAACCAGAAACAAGTCTCCATAATATTGATGATCCAGAACTTGAAGACCTGGAAGCATGTGTAAATAATTTTTCTGTTGAAGATAAAGCACAATTTGGAATTGAAACATCTGTAGATCTAGATGCAACTCAAGTCCATGCTACTTCCTCTAGATCTAGATCAGAAACTACATGGAATCCTGCTCCAGACCGTAGAGACCTTATGAATATGAATATCATAAAGATTGGTCTACCAATTCTACTTACTCTTGGAACATAGACATTTGTACAGAAGCTGAAGTTATGTCTGTGTTACATTCCATGTTAGTTTGTTATAGAACTTATCTTGCTGATGATATTGGTCCTATAAATGCAACCAGAAGAATAATTGGTGGATTTGAAGGAACTCTTGATTCCTGGTTGAAGGCAGAAACACTAAAAGATCCCACTCTTCTCACAAGTTGGGAACAGTCAGTTGTCCTGAATGCAAATGGTGCTACTTATATGGATCCTGTAACTCATCTTCCTGTAAATAACATGATTGGTTGTCTTATGTATGGTATTACAGCAAATTTCATTGGTTTCCCTCAATTACTAATGAAATTACTACAATCACACTACTAGCTATGAAGTTGCATAATATGCAACATTTTGATGAATACTTCAATGAGTTTTTGCATCGGCTCCATACTCTGTCTCCAGATTTGATTCTTGAGCCTAAATGGAAATAAATCTTTGTGTCTTCTTTGCCACATTGGGTTTCTTCGGCTATAGTCAATAAAATCCCTGGAAAAATGGGAGATTATAAGTTTGGTGTGATTCGACAGGCTGTCAAAGCTGTCATTGTGGAGCTTTGCTCCCAGATGAAAATTGCCCGTGCCGCTACCAACCCTAAAAAACCTCATGGTTATCAACAACTTTGCAAGCAGTGGCATCTTGGCAAAGCCGGCAATTCAGAGGGGCATATATCACATCGCAAGCACAAGCATAAGCATGCCAAAAAGAATTCCCAGCATTCCCAGAAAAAACATTTCAAAAGAAAGCCCTATAAACATACTAAAATGTTTTCAAAAGATAAAGAGATTATTTGTTACAACTGTAATGAAAAAGGACATACTTCAAATAATTGTCCTAAAAAGAAGAAGGATAAAGGAAAAAAGAAAGTCTCATATAGAAATAAAAAGGGCAAAGTAAACTTCTTTGATCTTCCTAGCAGTTGTGATGAACTTCTGACATCTGAATCTGATTCAGATAATGATTTGAATATTGTATATTCTGATGATTCTTCATCTGATGAAGATTTTTGTAGAGATCCTCACTGTACTGAATGTAGAGAATGCGATTGTAGTGATCCTGATATTTGCAGTTGCAATACTGTAAATATGATGAAGACAGATGAAGATGAAACAAGCAGGAACCACTTTACATAGATGATAGCTACCACTGATCCCCAAATTAAGGAGATGTATAAGACACTATTGATGAATCATTTGAAGCAGTCTCCTTCAAAGCCAAAGGATCAACCAAATAAAGGGTATGTTCCTCCAACATCTTTATTTTCAGTTGAAGCTCTAACTAGGCAATTTAGGAATGAATATTTTGGTGAAGACTTGCCGCAAACATTGCCTAGTATTCATCAAGCAATCAAAGAGCTTAGAAAAACTGTTAAAGAAAATAAAAGATTATGCCTAGAAAATCATAGAGACTTGAATGTCAAATTTATCAGCATAAATCAAGCTTCTTCATCTCAGAATCCTATCATGTCTGGTAAAGTAGAGAATTGGACTTTCCATGGTAATCCAATATCAGAACAGATTAACAGACCAGATAAGAACATTGAGAAAGAAGATTATGATGATGAAACAGAAAGGACTGGTTTGGGATGCAATATATTAAATAGAGATGTTATGTATTGCGTCAAGATGAAAGTAAGAATCGGGTCACAGTATGAATACTGGAAAGTCCTGATGGATACTGGTTCCCGGTTAAATATTTTCAATAATACTGTTGTAAGTACTCATCTGAGAAGACCAGCAACATGTCCTAGAGTTACTACTGCAAGTGGTGATATTACAACAATATCAGAATCTGAAATATATGTATTTCTAACAGAAGAAATAGGAGTACATCTTGTTTATCCTATTGTTCCAGGTATGGACTGTGCTATGTACCTTGGAACGCCATTCTTTCAAAATTTTGAAAGACATGGAGCAAAGTTGGATCAGGCTAGTCAAAGGTATGGATACTTTGTTAGTTTGCATGATAGAGAAATATTCTTTCCTTTTATTAATTCCAACTCTCCAAATAGATTGAAGAGAATAGAAAGGATGGAGAATCTCTTGGCTAAAATGGAAATGAAGAAAGAGATTCTAAAAATAGAAGAACATTTAGATAATGGAAAATATGCCAGAGAAATGGCAGACATCACTGCTAAATTTAAAGAATGTTGTTCTGATGACCCCAATGCATTCTGGCATATTCATAAACATGAAGTTGAGCTTCCACTTAAAAAATATTTTAGTGGTAAGCTACGGAGATCAGCAGCGATTCCAATGAATGTTGAACAGATGAAGCTATGCAAAGAAGAGATCAAGGAATTGCTGCAGAAAGGTTTGATCAGAAAAAGCAAAATTCCCATTGCATGTTTTTCTTTTTATGTTAACAAACATTCAAAGGTTGCCAGAGGTAAGCCGAGGCTTGTTGTAAATTATAAGCCCTTAAATTCTATTCTTGACTATGATGCTTATCCTCTGCCCAAGCCTTCCATGATTCTAGCAAAAATTTCTAAGTCCAAGATATTTTCTAAGTTTGATTTAAAATCTGGATTTTGGCAAGTTGGCATCAAAGAAGCAGACAAATGGAAGACAACATTTTCAGTACCTCAAGGGCACTATGAATTGAACATCATGCCATTCGGACTAATCAATGCACCATCTTCCTTTCAAAGGATCATGGATGAAACGTTTGAAGGTATGGATGATTTCTTAAAGAAATATATTGATGACATTCTCATCCATTCTGATAATATCCCAGAACATATTAAACATTTGAAAATCTTCTTGAAAAGAGTTAAGGACATGGGAATAGTTTTGTCTGCCTCCAAGATGAAGCTCTTTAAGCCTATGATAGATTTTCTGGGATATAATATACAATATGGATGTTATAAATTAATACAAAGAAGTCTTAACTTTTTCGACCAATTTCCAGATGAAATTCATGACAAAGTTCAGTTGCAGAGATTTCTTGGGAGTCTTAATTATATTTCAAATTTTCTGAAGCATTGTGCTGAAGACAGAAAATTCTTAAATCAGAGACTTCATAAGACTCCTATCCCTTGGAATAAAGATTGTACTGATGCAGTCCGTAGAATTAAAGATAGAGTCAGAAATATTCAACCTCTATCTCCAATACAGGAAACTTGGGAAAAGGTAATCATGACAGATGCAAGTCACATAGGATGGGGAGCAATTCTATGCCAAGTTAATCTTGCAAATAAAAGAGATGTTGAGATTTTCCAATACGCCTCTAGTCTTTGGGCAAAGAACCAATTAAATTGGGCAAGTCAGAAAAAGGAACTTAGAGCAGTATGCTTAGGCATTGCTAAGTTCAAAGATTTTGTGATCTATACCAAATTTACAGTCAAAACAGACTGTAAGGCACTGCAGTACGCCATCCAGAAATGTGAGTTTGAGGATGCAGCAATGGTAAGATGGGTTATGCAATTGAGTTAGTGTAATTTTGAAGTTGAGTTTGTTCCTGGAGAAAAGAATAGTTTTGTTGATATGTTAAGCAGCGAATTTCTATCAAACAATTCTATTATTGCTTTAAATTGCAACTTCATTAGGAAAAGTGATCAGGATGTTCAGATTGAAACTCCAAGTGGATGGATCACCTATGATTATGAAACTCCATTAATGGAACATGATGAAGCTTGGTTTCCCATCAAGGAAATTAGACACAGAGTTGGAATTCCATTTTTATGGAATGAGAGGCTACAATCTGAAATGAATAGAGAAGCCATAGAAGCATTGGATTATTTATTTCATATCGGGAGTATTTCTTACGGTCTGGAATACCTTGATGATGATGATGAAGAAATACAAAGTTGTCATATCACTCTCAGAAGATTTGAAAATTGCAATCATAGAGATAATTATGATCTGAACCGTCAGAAAGAATCCTTCTTCACAGGTATGAATATGCAAAACTATGCTTCTAATCTTTTTTACTCTGTGCAGTTCTCTTTTATCTTCGAAGGATGGACAGTCGAGCAAATGGAACGAGAGGACCCTATCCCTGATTGGTTCATGGGCTGGTGGCATATCTATGGCCTATCTTCTTTAATCATGAAACCATATTCATTACATATGTTAAAAATTTATGGTTTTAGTGAACCCCGAGCCCACCAGTTAGGGATCTTCTACAAATTAGTACAAGATATTGCCGACATTGAAGACCTACACTTCTATCATGGTACCAAAAGATGCGGCCATGTACGCTGGTTTATTTCAAATCACTATAAAGTAAGACTAATCAGTACCAGCTATGACGACAACCAAATCAGCTATGATGATTTTCATGAACGGATAGATCCAAATCAAAATCCTTTTGAAAATCTAAACTTCCTACAACCGCCTGATAATAATCCATTCCATCAATGGGAATCTGAAAAAGAAGTGCGTGTACAATATTTTTCAAATCACCTGATTGAAAGATTTAGGTACCAGCACTATTCTCATCCACAAATTGAGCACAATGAGTTATGATTATGTGTAGTCTTTCCAGACGATGATGGATCTGGACAGGTTTCCGTGGGATTCCTTGACCCAAATATCTCCACTATGTAAGATATGTTGTACAAATTAATCTTGGCTTTCGTGGATTCACCTTTGAATCTCCACTGTGTATAAACTTTAGTCATTTCATGTCTGTCCTGGATTCGGTCCCCATATGCCAGATGGCTTTTCGAAAGGATAAGGGATGAGATAATATGAGTAGTCCAACTCATACCCGAATCCAGATCTGCTTTAAGTAGATTTAGTTCTGTAGCTAAGTCACATCGAAGAGATGTACAATGATTCCCATGAATTTTTGTCCCCCTTATTTATATTATATAAGGAGGTAAGGTTCATAGGGGAGGGGAGGAGTTTTTTTTGGTTTAGAATTTTGGTTTATGAATCAAAATTTCCCCTGCTCTGCATCTACACGAGTAATTCGTGATCTGCTTGCACCACGGGAGTAAGGATTCAAGTCTGTAAATGTCTGTTATGTCCTGATCTATAGACTGAGTCTGTTTGTGTGCCAGGTAGCCTACTAGTTATTCTTGCTATGCAAGTATAAAATGATTAAAAGCCACAACAGTCAATCTCAGTAACGATCTATATGTTGTAATTCCGCTGTTATATTCTGAATAAGATGACGAAAATTGCAGTCATGTGTTTGATCCTGTAAATGGTATCAGAGCCAAGTTATTGTGTGAGTGAAGTTATTAGTTGAGTAATCATTTATTGTTGAAAAGATATTGTCTGAGTGGATCGCCGAAGTTTGCTTGATGTCGTGAATAGCGTTTGTATCCTGTGTTAGCCGTGGTGGCGTTGAAGGCGTTGAAGACATTTGACTAGAATTGTACGTGAAGAAACCGCAATATCTCAGTTAAGTGGTTACCCTAATCCTTCCTAATAATTTTCTCTTATTACTGTCTGCACCTTTTTCTCTGTGCAATGGTTAAAATCCGCAACAGTCAATCTCAGTAACAATCTATATGTTGTAATTCTGCCCCTCTGGTTCGGTTCCTTCAAAATCGCAGAGCAGGGCAGTAACAACACTTTCAGGCTGGAGAATTTACAGGGAGATTTGCTCGACGCCCTTGTAAATGGTCAATTCCTAAAACCCTACTTTCAGTTCTGAGCTAGGCCGAGGGGGCCTGATTGTATCATATTGTATATTAGTAGCTGTTTTCTTTTCTGAATTGAATAATGCATGAGTCATGTTGAGTTGTGAACAAGGAAATTAAAGATGCAGATGAAGGACAGTGGATGGTGCACATGGAAGATAAACAGACGGTATGCGTAGTTCTCGACACGTTCAGGAGTAAAACATGTCGTCCCCAGGTAGAGCCAATGTTGGTCATAAAGTAGCACCAGTCAATTTTTACAGAAGGACCTTTGGATAGAGGTATATTAAATGTTATGGCAGGCGTCGAGACATTTAAAAGATGGACTAAAAAGAGATATGAGGATGTGACAAATGCTGTGCTTAAAATAAAACATGTGCAATTGAAAGATTAAAAGACGCAAACATATGACACAAAAGGTGTAAAGTGGGAGGAGTCAAAAGGTTAAACACCCCCCAAAACAAGCACGTGAGGGAATTCTACGCGCGGGAAATTTCGCGGGGGTCGAGAGACAAGAGGGGGAACACACATATACCCCCACGGAATTGTATTGAACAGTCGTGGGGTGGGCCCGAGGTAAGTGGTGACGTGGCAGAACTAAAAATGGGTTTTAAAAAATGGTACGCCATGTATTTAACATGCCCTGCGAATGAAATATTTCATGAATCGTATGGTTCACTGCAGCGCTAACGTAAGGTAAGTCTTTAGGTAAGCTGGTACTTAGGCCCGTACCAATGTTAAACCCGGCACGCAGCGTTCACCTATCCTCAACCAACACCCAATCCTCACACGCCGCGTGCTCCACTGTCAGAGCCCTTACGGCTCTCTCCCTCATTCAGTTTACCTATCCGCCCTTTTACCTCAAACCCTTCAGTCAAAAGATAACAGTTTCCCGTTTGGTTTTTTTTTACTCCAGTAGAGGTCTCAGGGTTCCAGCTATGGTACGTACTAATTGGAAACCAGCGCCAAGGTCCACCCAGTCGCTTTCAGCACCCCCAGCGTTGTTTTCCTGAGAATAGTTCCCTATGCACAGGTATTCCGTCCTTCATTTGCTTTCTGTTTTCCCTTTCGTCTTTTAAAATTTTTTTATGTCAGTCATGGGGAGGGGCACACCCAAGAAAGACGAACCAAAAACCCCTCAGGTCAGAGAAGCTAGACACCCTACTGGGTTCGACCCCTTCATCGACCTGCAAGCTAGAATCCGCGATCCTCAATACCCATTTCATATCAGCACCATTAAACCTGAGCTTTTCAGACGTCATATTGGGAATAAAGACCGATATCGGGTTGTCGTGTCTGGCCTGTATCACCAAATTACCCCTCAGGTTCATTCTGTAGTTGATTTTATTTCTTGGCTCAAAGACGTTTTCGACGAACATCGGGGCACTTTCACCTCTCCTCAAGGGAACAAATTTTTTTCCCTTTTGCCTGATATTATCAAGCAAACCCTTCGCTTTCCCACCAGTGCCACATATATCAGTTTCAGGGAAGCCGCCCAGTTCACCAGACAGCCATGGGAGAACCCAAAAGCCTTCATCTCCTCTATAACCGGAAAACAGATTACTTCTCTCCTGGCCTTAGAACCTTTTCCATTAAGTTTGTTTGGAGAGGAAGTCCGGCCCATCCTCTCTCTCATCACTGGTCTTTTAGGGGTAGGAAGTCCGGAAGAGATTTCCACGGTGTGCGTCCATTTTTTATGGCTCATGTCTCAAAAGCGGGTAGTGTTAGATATTCCTGGTTTCCTTGCCACGGCCATTCGAACCCAGTTCCAGGAGCTTCAGGAAACCAGTCGGTTTCGTTTTTGTTCAATGGTTTTCCATCTTTTCCTGTACCAACATGCTAATAAATTTGAGGGTTTGGGTTTAGACAAGGTATATCGGGAGAATTCCCAACCCTGACCAGTCTTCGACTGGAATTTCTCTATATGCCAACTACCCAAGGGGGAGGGTTATTCCAGTTTTGTGAATAGTTTCATGTCTATTGCCTATTCTATTATTCACGACGCACCTTCACCTAGGGTCTTTCTAGAAATGAAGAGCTAGCTGCAAGCTGGAAAATCCCAGAGCATTGGGGATTGGTTCCTATTCGATGATTACATGGAAATTCGGGTCTATGGAGCCGAATTTTCCCCTTACCGGCTACCAGTGTTTCTTGTTCGTCGAGTTTATGCGCTCGAATATATCCGGCAGACCCTCAAGGCCGATCAGCTCCATTTTTTCCCCGCCAAGAAGGGTTACATCTTGAGGCTCCCCACTACAATCGGCCCTTTTGTTGTGAATTCGAGACTTGCTCTCCCAATTGTTGAGAAAATGTTGCAGGGTCTAGACCTGAGGCTGGGAAAGGGTTGGGCTTATGATCCTTGAGAAATTATCTCGAACAAAAGAGAAAGGAACAAGTCCGCACCTTATATGCATGAGCCAAGGCCATTCATGGAATGGAGGGCTAATCTCGAAATTTGGCCTTTGGTTTCGTAGATGGAGACAAATTCATCTGCCATAGGGGAGGATGAGGACGTCAATAAAGGCACAGGCGGAGAAGAAGCAGGCACCTCAGGAGCAGTTCCCCCTCACAAAAAGCAAAAAACAGCCTCCAGTGAGGCGGAAGTCATAGGAGAGGAGCAACTGCTTGAACCATTCACAACGTATGGCAAATTGGATACAAGTAAGGCAGAGATAAAGGCGCTAAGGGACAGTACCACCTCTTCCGACTTCACGGAAGTCACACAGGCCATCATAGAACATACCTCACCAAGGGCAGTGGAAAGGGACCGAGCAAATAGAGCGATCCGAGATAAGTATAAGGCTGAGCTGGAGGGGTACGTTGAGAAATATCACACCAGGGTCTCTGCCTCCATGAACGTGGATACAAAACATCTGGTATTATCTATGGTGGAAACCCTATTGGATCCCAACTCAGGTGTTACTAGCCATCAGGTGCTCGAGCATGCAATCGACATGAAAAAGGTGCCTGCGACTGATCTGTGTAACCTGTTTTAGACTGTATGTGATATGCTAAAAGATGAAATGATGCGGGTCACCCTTGCACTTAAGAAGCTGGAGGAAAAACATGAACAATTAAGGGCTACCTTGAAAAATGAACAGGCAAACTGTCGCGCCTAAGAAAATCAAGTACGTTTCCTCCAAGACCAAATCAGAGGAAAATACACGGGAGAAACAAACCCACAGGGCGCTTTAATAGACTAGCTGCAGAAGGAGCTCGCATCAATGAAGGGCAAGGCCAGCATACCAGCCTCCCACCATGTCCAAACGGCCGAGCTGGTGCAAGTGGAAAAAGAAAAAGCAGAATTGGCTCACTCATTAGCAAGAGAGAGGGAAGACATAGAAAAACTGGCTGAAAAAATCACCACCCTCCAGAGTAGGATGACAGAGCCGCAAAACACTTGGGACAATCACAGCTGTCCGCCTGCTACAGCCCCGCCAAAAACAAGCTTGCTCGCAGAGCAGCTAAATACAACAAAAGCCGCAAATGACGTGCTAGAGAAACAGGCAATCACCGCAAGGCAGAGAATCACCGATCTAGAAAGTTTGGCAGCTGAGAATAGCAAGAGGATAGAAACACTGCAAAAAGAGATCGAGCAGGAGAAGAAGACAAAAGCTGACCAGCAGAAAACAATTGCTGAACTCAAAAATCATGTGAAGGGCAACATCACTCTCAGAGAAGTGAGGAGTATAATCTAGTTGGACATAATCTTAGCAGTGACAGGACAATGGGCTTTCCTGAAAATGATAGGGGAAAACAAAGCTGCTATACTTTATCTCAATAGGAAATTCCAAGAGGCAGATCTCAATGTGTCCGGCAGAACTCAGCACGCTAAAAGCTATATTTCTTTCTTGCAAGGGTTAGAATCAGATGAAGTGGAAAAGCATGGCATACCGAGTCGGTTCATGGAGGCCTTCGAATGTCAGAAAATCATCGACAAAGAGGCAAGCTCGAGATGCAGCTTTGAAAGCCTTGCAACAGGTGATATCAAACATGGACCAGTTCAATGTAGTGTGGAACGAGATTATAGCAGCTGGACTCCCATCTTGCTGGGACCCAACCACTCCGTTCGTCCTACAACCGTTGACAAAATATAAGACACATCTGCAGGAAGAAAAAGACCGGATAGATGTCCTGACAGATAAGATTGCTCGGTTAAAGGGTGAAAACATTGTTTCATCTCTCAGCCAGGAGTTTCTTCTCCTCCACTTGATCAGGCACAAGCTGCCTATAGAGGCGGGTTTCAACGCCCTCACAGTGGCCTATGTCAAAGTGGAGGGATTCACCGCGATGCCAAAACCTTCAGCTGACTGCCAACAGAGATGAACGCAGTTTGCAAACCAGATTGCCAGCTCATCAGTGAACGTCCCACCTCCAGCATCAGCAACTGCTTCAACTCTTCCACACCTATGAAATCTTGTCAACTCATGACTCGGCCTCAACGGCCTATTTACTTTTTACTGAATTAGTTTCTTTTAAGTTTCGAGTGGGTTGTTTACCCCACTCCAGCATTTTAGTTGTCATTAAACTACTGTTTAATTTTCTATTTTTGAAAACGGCCAAGTGCCTGACTATCCATGATGAGAGGCCTTATTCCTCATCATGAATTTTGTTGTTTTGAGAATGACCTTTAACAAATTTTGGTTATGCGAAGAAGATATTTTTCCAAAAAATATCTTCTCGCTGAGATAGGTAGAAGTCTATATAAGTAAGATCTAATGAGAAAAAAGGGTTCCAGATTTTCTGAAGAAACTTGTTGTGTAAGAATATTTTGTATGCTTGCGGTCGAATTACTAATGCAAATGCACAGAGCCCGTAGGGTCTCAGCGAAGAGAAGTTCTATGTTATGTGAGGATTCCGGTCTGGATGTTGTATGGTCTGTGACTCTTTCATTGTAATATTGTTTCATTGTCTATTTCACTGTCTCCATGTTCTCTATATCATGTTGTGGAATGCGAGTGACTCGCCAGTTCTGATATAAATTTATCGTTATGTGGTAATTATATGAGGCTGGCCTAGCTGCTTTAAACATGGCTCATACATGATATGATGTTTCGTCTTTACACTTCATTCATATTTCCTCTGTATTGAATATCGTGGAATCTTATTCGTTCAGAACTGATTGGTATATATGGATTCTTAGTTCTTAAGCCCATGCTATAGAAAAATATGTTTTCCGAATACCTTTCCATTGGTAATTAGTGCACCGCTTTTACCTTTTGCACCACAAATGCCTTGATTTAACAATCTCCATATAACCTTTGAGAAACTGGCCCTCCTTAATGAAAGTTGTGCCTAAGCTGTCTGATGCATCTGTGTATGTAATTCTCCTTTTGCCTCTGCATGTTTTTTATATGTTGCTGATCTGAAAGCTGTCTGGTCCCATCTAATTTTGCGACTCATCAGAAAATTTGATATGGTAAAGAGCCCTAAGCTGGATAATGGTCTTAGGACATACCTTCCACTCTTTACTAGCTAAGATGTCCTAGGCACTGGTCTCTGACAACTCGAGGCTGTCTCTAGGAACGACAACAGGTTGGAGGATGGTCGATTTTCTCCAACAGGTATTTAACCCAGGCTTTTACCAATCAATAAGCGTTTTGTTTTTAAAATTCTTTTCCTTAATTATTCTTGCTTACGAGCTGGCTACTCAACAGGGCATTTTTTTGTCTCGCAGGTTAGTGGACTTCACCCAAAACCCTGCCAATGTTTCTCACCAATACTTCATCATTCCATGGCTAATGTACATCCCCTTATCAACAGGTACATCACTATGTGAAGAGAGAGTTTGCCGACGTATATTATATGGCACTTAAAATTAAAGGCTCGGGGTTTGAATCCTGACCTAGGGTTTATGAACTCTTCTTGAAGCTTTTGTTATCTTAAATGCGAAGGGTTTTATTTTAGGGTTTTGACCCAGATTGTATTAAGAGTACTGTTAATAGCTTTTATGATTCCATTATGCAAACTGAGTAACTTCTACAGTTATTATTTTGAGGCCGAGGCCGTGAATAGTTGTTCTGATATTTACATGTAATCTGAACCTTGTGCTATTTCTATTTATATATACATATTACAACATTCTTGTTAATTCACAGTTTCTAAAGTTTTCTACTTGCAATCATATGTTATGCATAGAAATATAAGTTTCATTTGTTAAAATACAGTTTGATAATGATTTTCATGAATCGTTTTAGCTTATATTAGCATTCTTTACTCGGCACGAACTGAAAGATTCTCGTAGCTTTCATCCTCTGCAAATTATCTTTATCTGTAGAAAAGGTTTTCGTGCTACATATTTCTACTGTTCTAAGGGTTTTCACTCCCTGATTCTCTTTCAAATGTTTACTGCTTAAATATTTCTTATGTCTTTACTTCTTTTATAATATGATATGCTCCTGCATGCACTGGTGTCTGGACCACCATAGCTTTAGAGTCCGTGTATAGCAGGGACTGGCCGCGGACGATGTATTCTAGTTCAGGATTTACACCCAAGACTAGGGTCGACAGTCTGTCGCGGCCCATGTACCCTTTCCTATTGTGTCTGGTCTTTAAAACAGTAACATTATTTGTATATTCTACAACATTGTACCATTATCCAAAGCTATTCCTTCACTGTTAAACAAACAAACTGTTCTTCCACTATTATTATAGTTGTAAAATAAACATGCAGAATGTAATTACGACTCTTTTGCTTATAAACCATATAGTCTATGGCTTGTTTATCTACATTTTAAACTGGTCTTTCCGACAAGCAGGGTTTGGTTATGTTTCATGTTTTACTTCTATCTAGAATAATCAACAGAGAACAGATAACATAAAATAAATAGTTAACACTGCTCTACATATTTCTAGAGAGAAATATTATTCTCTACATAACTCGCTTCCTGCCTTAGATAAAAATGTAAATAAACCAAATTTAAAACTTTAAAAGAGGCTCAACAACATAGTATTCACCCATAAAATACATTGTACTCAATATTTGAAATTCAGTTTTAGACTAACTTAGGGTTCCTCAGTAGTACTTATCTGAAATAATTAGATTCAAGCTGTGGTCCTCCCAACCATTCAAGGGAGGCTATTACGTCCTCCACTTGCCCCCTAGCTCTAGAATCTGGATGGTGCCATGGGTTAACAGTGGATTCTTTTGCTATGACCTCTGGATGGCCAATTTAGTCACACTCGAAACTTTTGGTTTTACAAGGGTTGCTGTAAGCTATTTTCAACTGGTCCCAACCAGCTCTAGAAAATACTCCCCCTTTACCAATTTCACAAAACCCCTACTCCTCCTTTGGGATTCAGCTTTATCCTCAGAGGAGTAGGTAATTGCTTTCCAATTGTCCTCAACCACCTCCTATTCTTGGAAACCTTTTTACCAACAGATTAAAAGATTTCTTTTCATTAATTGGTTCCTCCTAATAACTCAATAAAAATAATAATAATAATTTGTTTTATGAACAATAACAATTTAAGTCTTTCTTGCCAAAAAATAAAATAAGCAAATTGTCTTTAACTCTTAATGAGGCTATCACAACTTCCCCCCTGGAAGTAACACCGTCCTCGGTGTTTTAGCCCAGCTCTGCAAAGAGCTCTGGGTAAGATTCTTGCATAAATTTCTCGTCCTCCCAAGTAGCTTCATCCGGTCCGAAGTGCTTCCATTGCACTTTCACCTGGATAACTACTTGTTTTCGGAGTTCAATTTCTCTTTGGTCAAGTATGTGTTGCGGCTCGACCAGAAACTCTCCATCCAGTTCTACCTGAAAAACAAAAGTGTTTTCAAGTTAGTATGCATCAATTTATTCAGAACTTCAAGTTAGGATTCTTATCTTTTTCCTAACTGAATATTTTGCCAATGAATCACATGCTTTTCATCATGTACATATCGCTTCAGCAAAGACACATGGAACACATCGTGTACTTTAATATGACTGGGTAAGGCCAACCTATAGGCTACTAGTCCCACCCTTTCCAGTATTTGGAAAGTTCCACAGTACCAGGGAGCCAATTTGGCACAAGAGATTCATCTCATGGTACTCCTCTTGGGCTTAATTCTCACGTAAACATGGTCCCCTACCACAAATTCACGATAAGACCTTTTCTTATCTGCCTAAATCTTTTGTCGATCTTGAGCAGCCTTCAGATTCTGCCTTTTTATTTTTACCTCAGCTTCCATTTCAACCAACATTTCAGGTCCCAACAAAAATTTTGTTTCTGGACTACTCCAGTTTATAGGTGTTCGACATTGCCTACCATACAATGCCTCAAAGGGACTCATTTTTAGAGATTCGTGATACCTGTTGTTATAGGCAAACTCAACAAGGTGCAAGTAATCCTCCCACTTAGTTGGCTACTACATCACATACATGTGCAGCATGTCTTCCAGTACTTGGTTTACTCGCTCTGTTTGCCCATCAGTCTGAGGATGATAGGCAGTGCTGAAATGTATTTGTGTTCCCAAACCCATAAACAGGGCTTTCCAAAATGTAGATGTGAATTTAATATATCGGTCTAAAATCAAATTTTTTGGTATGCCATGCAACCTGAAGATTTCCTTCATAAATATGTCAGAAATCTGTATAGTCTTGTAGGTAGACTGTACAGGTATAGTGTGCAGACTTACTTATTCTATCTACCACTACCATGATTGAGTCATTCTATCTTTTTGTTCGTGGTAGTCCCGTGATGAAATCTAAGGAGATAACCTCCCACTTCCATTCAGGAATGGGTATGGACTACAATAGTCCTGTGGTTTGTTGGTGCTCCACCTTTACCTGCTGACATTCCAAACATTTTCTTAGATACTCAACAATATTCTTATGCATAACTCGCCAGTAATATACCTTTCTTATTGCAGTAAGCATTTTCTGATATCCTGGATGACCAGCGTAATTACTGCTGTGGAACTCATTCAGTATTAACTCCTCTACAATTGTACGATTAGGCACGTAATTTTTTCCTCGAAAAGTCAGCACCTGATCTTCATTCTTTCCATACTCAGATGCCTTGTCTTGCTTCTTATCATCCTCCATTTTCTGCCACAAGAATTTATATTCTGGGTCTTTCTGTGCTTCTTCTTTTAGCTGTTCCAACAGTTGGTTTTCTAGCTGATTATAGTATAATGCATAAATACCATGTAGTTTTATGCTCAGCGCATCTGCAACTCGATTTTCCTTTGCCTTAACATTCTGTATGTCCAGTCAAATTCACTCAAAAGGGCATTCCATCTTGCCTGTCTAGAATTTAAATCTGCTTGCTTAAAATAATTAGTCAAACTGCTATGATCTGTTTTAAGTACAAACCTCTTACCCAACAAATAATGCCTCCACACCCGAAGAGCATGCACCACATCTGTAAGCTCCAGATCATAAGCATAATATTTCTGTTCATGATCTTTCAGTTTTCTAGACTCGTAGGCTATCACTTTGCCTTCTTGAGTTAATATCCCTCCCACTCCTTCTTTGCTGGCATCAGTACAAACTTCATAGTCTTTATCAGGGTTAGCTACCCTCAGTACTGGTGCTGTAGTCAGAAGTTGTTTCATCTTTTCAAAGTTGTTCTGACATTCATTTGTCCATTTGAAAAGCTTTCCTTTCTTCTGCAAAGATGTAATAGAAAAAGAGATTTTAGAAAATCCTTCTATGAACCTTCTATAATAACCAGCTAGACCCATAAACGATCTAATGTTAGCCACATTCTGAGGTACTCACCATTCCATAATAGTTTTGATCTTTTCTGTATCAAAAGCTATTCCTTCAGCTGATATAACATGTCCCAGATATTGGATTTCTATTTTAAAGAAATCGCATTTGCTAAACTTAGCATAAAGCTGATGCTTTCTTAGCATTTCCAAAACTATTCTCAAATGATCTTTATGTTCCTCCTCACTTTTAGAATATATCAATATGTCTTCTATGAAAATAAGCACAAAGTTATCCAAAAATTGATGAAAAATGCTATGCACCAACCTCATAAAGGTTGCTGGTGCATTTGTCAATCCGAAGGGAAACACTACGAATTCATAATGCCCATAACGAGTGCGAAATGTTGTTTTGCAAATATCTTCATCTTTAATCCGAATCTGATGATACCCTGATCTTAAGTCTATCTTAGAGAACACCTTAGCCCCTCTTACTTGATCGAATAAGTCATCGATTTTTGGTAAGGGGTATTTGTTTTTAACAGTCAGCTTATTAAGCTGCCTGTAATCCATACACATGCGTAAGGTGCCATCTTTCTTCTTAACAAATAGAACTGGTGCTCCCTATGGAGACACACTTGGATGGATATAGCCTTTATCTAACAGTTCTTGTAGATGTATCTTTAGTTCTGTTAGTTCTGGCACGCTCATTCTATAAGGAGCTCTTGACACCGGAGAGGCTCCTGGCAGCAATTCAATGGTGAAGTCAATATCCCTCTTGGGTGGCAAACCAGGAATTTTTTCTGGAAATAAATCCAGAAATTCCTGTACTACAAGAATATCTTCCATTATTGGAGCCTTTTCCTTGGAGTCTGCAGATCCTACTTGAATTGCATACATTTGACATCCTTTTCTGATACACTTACCCATTTGGGATGCTGTTATTGGTTGTAATTGCACAGGATTTTTAATTCCTTGAATTTCTTTTCATGTGCCATCTTACATTCTTAAGTAAATAATATTTTCTTTGAGGTCCACTAGGGTCCAGTGTCTCTCCAACCAGTCCATACCCAATAACACATCATAAGACCCCAATGGTAAGGAGCGTAGCGTAGCAGGGAAGTAAATTTTGTAACATAATCATCCATGGTCATTTGTCCCAACCGCAGATCATGGAATTCCTTAGCTTTGTCATCATAAAAACTTTCTATTAAGTACGTGTCCTTAAAGTACTGCTGAAACAATTCCCATGAAATATCCCGTTCATCAATGTTGTGTACATTTTTCAACTCTTCCCACCACAGGGTGGCTTTTTCTTGTAATTGGTATATATCCAATCTGGCCTTCATATTGCTGCTATATTTGTATACTTGAAATTACTTATTTATATTGATTAACCAGGCTTCAGCCACCTCCTCTTCCTCACCATCAAATGTTGGTGGCTTAATTTTGTGGAATTCCCCCTCTAGTTCCACTTTCTATTTTTTAGTATCTTGTTGGTCAGACAAATTTACTGACTCTGCCTCATTGTAATTCCTATTTTTTCTTTTCTGGGAGGGACTCTTTTCAATTCTGTCCGTAGTGTTATTTCTTGTTTGCTGGTCTTCATCGGTTGGTAAACTCCTTTCAACACTTGGATGATGTACCTCATGATTTTGTTTGTCGAATAAACTCTTTAGAATTTTCTCTTGGTCTTGCAATAGTCTCTCATTGTCACTTTGGACTCTTAGCATTTCTTCTTGTAATTGTTGTACTGCGTTTAACAAGAAACTAGTTTGATGTTGTTGTTCCTCAAGTAACCGACTGGTCTTTTGATGCTATTCCACAGTTAATTGAACCCACATTTCTGGATTCATAACTGTTGGTGCTTGAGTTTCTTCTGGTTGTGAATGTGATGATGTAGCTCCTCTCATTATCACTTGCTTTCTCTCAGTGAACTATACACATACACAGCTTCATTTTTAGTAGACCCTTAGGGTCCCAACGTAGCAATCTTCTCTGATACCACTAGTCACTTTCATCCAAACATTATTTACCATCATAAAAAAAAAATTTCATTTCATGAAACATATTATATTATATACAATACTATTCGATCATTACACAATGTACATGGCTCGAGCTTTGATGATAAGGACCTGCTTGATTTTAAACATTATTACAAACCTTGGCAATCATTTGCAATATAATATAATCTCCTATTTATATGTTTTTATTGCACCATTCATACACTATGAAACTTTGCTCTGGTACGAGACATTACACACAATACACAACAGTATTAAAGCATTACATATTAAATAAATCAATCCGCTTCATTAAAGTTGATATCATATTAACCGATCATCAGATCTGTCACCAAGGTTAATTTATGGTTTGAGTATTTCTTGAGATTTGCAATAGGCCACTTGGCCCCTTAACTTATAGCCATGATAGGGTTTGTCAAATCGAATTAAACCTAGCTGTACCGAGCTTTTAATAGCTGGGACAATTGTTAATCTGCCCTCGGATTATACACAAATCATGAGGGAAACCTCCGGTGACTTCTGCCAGTTAGCTATTTGATCCCTAGTTTGTTCATTTCTCCATGGCGTGCTTGCAGAGTTGGCTTCTCCTTGGCATCTCTGTCAAAAATTTCTTTTAAGGTGAGCTTGGAACTGTTACACTAAAACCTTCGCTCTAATTTTCTTACCATTCCAGTTCTCAATACGTTTGTCTCTAAGTTTTTCGAGTTGTTTCACATGTTAACCTTCTGAGTTTCGTCTCTTTACTGATGGTTGACGCTCACAGAGAAAAAAGGCTCTTTAATCAACACTGGGAGCTAAGATTTCAGGCTACGAATGTCGCAAACAAACATTATCAGGTAATCACCATTTTAGTTATAACTATTCTGGTTTTAAATTCCATTGCTTGTTACAGAACTAACTACAGGCTTTCATGCTCGATTTTAGATTAACTCATAGCATAATTTTAATTTCAGGTTTAACGATGGTCGATTTTCTCCAACAGGTATTTCACCCAGGCTTTTACCAATCGATAAGAGCTTTGTTTTTAAAACTCTTTTCCTTAATTATTCTTGCTTACAAGCTGGCTACTCAACAGGGTTTGTTTTTGTCTCACAGGTTAGTGGACTTCACCCAAAACCCTGCCAGTGTTTCTCACCAGTACTTCATCATTCCACGGCTAATGTACATCCCCTTACCAACAGGTACATCGCTATGCGAAGAGAGAGTTTGCCGACATATATTATATGGCACTTAAAATTAAAAGCTCGGGGTTTGAATCCCGACCTAGGGTTTATGAACTCTTCTTGAAGCTTTTCTTATCTTAAATGTGAAGGATTTTATTTTAGGGTTTCAACCCAGATTGTATTAAGAGTACTGTTAATAGCTTTTACGATTCCGTTATGCAAACTGAGTAACATCTACTGTTATTATTTTTAGGCTAAGGCCATGAATAGTCGTTCTGATATTTACATGTAATCTAAACCTTGCGCTATTTCTATTTATATATACATATTACAGCATTCTTTTTGATTCACAGCTTCTGAAGTTTTCTACTTGCAATCATATTTTATGCATAGAAATATAAGTTTCATTTGTTAAACTACAGTTTGATAATGATTTTCATGAATCGTTTTAGCTGCTATTATCATTCTTTACTCGACACGAACTAAAAGATTCTCGTAGCTTTCATCCTCTACAAATTATCTTTATCTGTAGAAAAGGGTTTCGTGCTACATCTTTCTACTGTTCTAAGGGTTTTCACTCCCTGATTCTCTTTCAAATGTTTACTGCTTAAATATTTCTTATGTCTTTACTTCTTTTATAATATGATATGCTCCTGCATGCGCTGGTGTCCAGACCACCATAGCTTTAGAGTCCATGTATAGTAGGGACTGTCCACAGACGATGTATCCTGGTTCAAGATTTACACCCAGGACTAGGGTCGGCAGTCCGTCAAGACCCATGTACCCTTTCCTATTGTGTCTAGTCTTTAAAACAATAACATTATTTGTATATTCTACAACATTGTACCATTATCCAAAGCTATTCCTTCACTGTTAAAAAAACAAACTGTTCTTCCACTATTATTACAGTGGTAAAATAAACATGCAGAATGTAATTACGACTCTTTTGCTTATAAACCATATAGGCTATGGCTTGTTTATCTACATTTTAAACTGGTCTTTCTGACAAGCAGGGTTTGGCTATGTTTCTTGTTTTACTTCTATCTAGAATAATCAACAAAGAAAATATAACATAAAATAAATAGTTAACACTACTCTACATATTTCTAGAGAGAAATATTATTCTCTGCATAACTCGCTTCCTTAGATAAAAATGTAAATAAACCAAATTTACAACTTTAAAAGAGGCTCAACAACACAGTATTCACCCATAAAATACATTGCACTCAATATTTCAAATTCATTTTCAGACTAACTTAGGTTTCCTCAGTAGTACTTATCTGAAATACTCAGAATCAAGCTGTGGTCCTCCCAACCATTCAAGGGAGGCTATTATGTCCTCCACTTGCCCCCTAGCTCCAGAATCTGGACGGTGCCATGAGTTAACAGTGGATTCTTCTGCTATGACGTCTGGATGGCCAATCTAGTCACACTCAAAACTTTTGGTTTTACAAGGGTTGTTGTAAGCTATTTTCAACTGGTCCCAACCAACTCTAGAAAATACTCCCCCTTTACCAATTTCACAGAACCCCTACTCCTCCTTTGGGATTCAGCTTTATCCTCAGAGGAGTAGGTAACTGTTTTCCAACTGTCCCCAATCACCTCCTATTCTTGGAAACCTTTTTACCAACAGCTTAAAATATTTCTTTTCATTAATTGGTTCCTCCTAATAACTTAATAAAAATAATAATAATAATTTGTTTTATGAACAATAATAATTTTTTTTTTTTTGTAAATTTAGTGGGACCGCACTATTTTCTATTTATAATTATAGGACAGGCTACAAAATATAAAATTCAGGCTGTGGCCTCAACCTGCTCGTAGGAAACCAGGTTTGTTGGCCACCTGAAAGCATGAAAAGCATACCAAAATTGAAATTGTTTCATCCGTCTATAAGTCACATGAGCTATCTGTCCTACTACTGCAGTATCTACATACTTATGACATAAAGGGAGTTCATATACATTTAAAAAGTACATCAAAAAACCAAATACTGAAAACAACTAGCCATCTGATGAGGAAACTGGAGCTGGGTCCTTCACAGTAGACCCAGGCATATCAACTTGTTGCAGCTGCTGGAGCATCATCTCCATACGGCCAACCCGATCATTTAATCTGCTAATGCGATCTGTTGCCTAATATTGAGTGATCTTGATATGCTGCAATTGGTTCTGTATGTCCTGAAGCAGGTCCTGAAGGTGAGGTTCTATCTTCGGTGGGTCTGCCTTAGCATGGACAGGTGGAAAACTCTGCATAGCTTTTTCTATAAGACATTTGACTATCCAGTATGTATGAATAGTCTGATTGAAAAGAGTAAGGAAGCCACTGGTATTGCCAGGGTCCGTAATGAAATCTAAGATCTCGGCTTCTACTTCATTATCTTTAGGATGAGTCTATATATCCCTTTCCCAGCCACGTATTTCTTGGCGAACAGTTGAAGAATTACCCATCACATAATTAGCAGCAAGGGTCTCCAGATGCTCCTGGTTGGTTTTACGACCACGTTTCTTAGGGACAGGCTCAAACTAGACCTTCTATTTTCCCTTAGCAGACTCAGACCTTGATCGTCTCTTCCCCATGGTTGGAAGAATCCTATGCGGTAACACAAATAGGCAGGATGGAATAGTGAGGGAATGAGGAACAGTATCTAAACCTCCCTTATATACCCTTTGATCATACGTAACGTTGCTATCTGAAGAGCAAAGAAAATGGAACCATAGAACCCAATTCGATAACCAATGCAGAGAGACAGAATATCTACCGGGAAAACAGAGGACCTCAAACCCCTTAACCCTATTCCAAAAATAGTCTTTGAAGAAAATGGGTCGGATAACAAGAAACAAAGTCAACCACATACAGGAGAAGGTGACTGAGCACACTTGATAAGTGAGAATAGTACAAAAGGTAGACATAGCTTGGTGCCTTTGAAGCCTTTGAGCCCAATTCGGGAAGCTACGAGGATAAGCAGCATGTTTTCCGGAGGTATAGAGGAACACAGACTCCAAAACCCAATTCCAAAAAAAATCCCAGTAACCATTGGGTCTGAAAGCAGCGAACAGGGATGACCACGTGTGGAAGATAATTACCCAGCACTTAGAGATAGGACAAAAGACGAAAGGGGCTTGAAACGCCTTTAGAATATGAAACCCAACCCAACTGCCATCGCAATAGAGCAAAACCATAATTGAACAGATTCGAAACCTTCTTAAATTATCCCGGTAATTTCCTAGAACAACTAGCAGTAGATAGGGCCATAACCTACCCTGAATAACATCAAGGGGAGAAGGGCAGGTGAACATGATACAGGGGTCATGGAAGCAGGGTTGAACTGGTTTCAACATGGGAATAACAGAACAGGGAATCATTAACAAGACCGAGACATCCATAATATTCAATAACCAGAACCATACCATGGTAAGTAGCACCATGAATGCGAGTTGGGAAACAGATACATACCCCGAAAAATTTGAAAGGTTGACATATTGAGTTGCGCTTGGCTTCCTCCACTGCTGCCTCCAAGCACTCGCATGTAAAAAGCATTGCATGAACGAATGAAGGGAGGGAGGGAACCCACTTACCTTAACGAAAACCTTCCTTCGGCGCTCTGACGAAACAACCTGGCCACACTTCGAAAAAATCATGAAGATCCAAGTGATCACACAATTCATTGAGCTGGGCTGACGGTGCTTCATTATGGTTCTTAATTACCAGGAGGACGAACATACGCCAAGTTGCCACGGTTCATATCATCCCTGACACTTGTACACCCTGATCGGGGGGTTGGAGGTCCTTACTCACAATCAACTGGAGATAATGAAGCTCCACATCCCAGATGGCGTCAATGGGACAAGCATCTATGGAGTGCTCTACATTTTGGCACCCCCAATTAGCCAAATAATCTGCTGCAACATTACCTTTTCGTCTAATGTGGCTTGGGATCAAATACTGAATCTATTTCAGCAGTTGGCTTACTTCTTCGATAAGTGCAATAGTTCTCCAGCTTTGAGATATTTTCTCCCAAGGTGTGCCTTGCTGCAGATTTTGGAGTACACCTGTTACCATTGCAGAATCTCCCTCAACAATGATTCTCTGATAATTTTCTCTAATTGCTATGAGAATACCTTGTTTGACCACCATAAGTTCTGCTTCATTATTTGTGGCGTGGGCCAAATCGAATGCATAAAACCAGCAGACTGCCCCCTGAGAGTTGCAGAAAATCCCTCCTGAACTAGCTTGCCCCAGATTACCTTTCGAGGCCCCATCATAATTAAGTTTTAAAAGTCCTGGTTGAGGAGGTAGCCAGTGTTCCTCAATAGATTGACTAGGTGGTATGTACTTCCATAAACCTGTGTAAAGGATCTATGGTTGAAGGTTTAGGTACTCTAATATTTGAGATTCAATACCCACTGTCTGCCAATCTTCATCTGACCAGCTTTCTACTAGGATAGTTTCACGAATATTATCTATGGAACACTGCCAAATATGATGCATTGGTTGTGCTGTTTCTTGGAAAACTCCGTGTTTCCTTTCTTTCCAAGTGTTCCAAAGAAGGAAACCAAATGAGAGGGTCCATGCTCTATTGATCACTTGACAGTGAAACCTCCCTTTTCTCCAATTGAAAATGGTTTTTGTAATGTTGTCAATGTTTTTATCCATTTGCCGAAACAATTGTTCCAAATTCCTCCAGAGTGGCTGCAACATGGGGCATGAGTTAAGAAGGTGTTCTGTCGTTTCAATCACAGAATGACAGAAGGAACAGCAAGAAGGGCCTATCATTCCTCATTTCTGTAGATTCTCCCATGTCAAAATCCTACGATGGCTTACCATCCATAAGAAATATTCCACCTTAGGCCAATGTTTCAATGCCCAGATTTTTTTCCATAGTAGCTGAACATTATACTGAGCTTGTTGGGATTCAATATAATAGCCTTCTTCAATTGTGAACAACCCTTTTGTTAGATATCCCCATCTGAGGATATCTGGACCAGATATTCGTCTGAGTTTTCGCATTTTGAGTTCTTTAGCAAGATTGTCCCATTGTTGCGTTGCTGGAGTTGCTGTCCACCAGTTTTTGTCTTTCCATTTCCGCCACAAGTCATTATCGTTGGGACACCAATAGTGTTGCACTAGCCTCTGATTTGGTGTATTCGTGTATAGGAAAATTTCGCCCAAGTCCAGTGGGCTAAACGGTTTTTCCCGTTGTTGCCAAGAGTCCTCCCAAAAAAGAGCTATACATCCTTCTCTAATTTCCCAGAAGCTGTGAGAACGAATTAAATATCTGTTCATTGCTGCCAAATTCCAAATTGAGAAGCCTTTTGGGACAATATCTACCTTCAAGCAACTGGAGATTGTGAGTGGCATGTCATATTTTGTTCGCCAAATGTTCTTCCAAAGATCTGGCCCTCCCAGGAGCCAACGCCACCAGAGTTTAGCTCCCAACACATTATTCAAGATGAAAGGATCACGGAGGCCCAATCCACCTGCAACGTTCAGTTTAAGTAATTTATCCCAAGATAGAAGAGCCCATTTCCTGTTAGCTTGGGCTCTTTGCCATAATTTTTTTTTTAACATGCAGACCAGTTGAGAGAAAATCCCTTTCGGGAAAGCCCTTCCAGACAGTTGGTATACTGGTAGAGCTTGAAGCACAGATTTTAACATTATAAGGCACCCAGGTGCATTCAGGACTCTGAAAGCCCAATTCTGTATCCTTTTCTCCACTCGTATGAGGATATCCTGCCAGTCTGCTATCCGAATGGGGCATGAATTTAAAAACATACCTAGGTATTTCAGAGGGAAGGAGCCTCATTGGAACCCTAAAGTCCTTGCAAGAAAATTTTGCATCGCAACAGTACAATTGAAGAAGTAGACATTGGATTTGTCATTGTTGATCTGAGTACCAGAAGCAGCCATGAAGACTTCCAAAATTTTGAGGATGGCTTTGCATTCTTTCAGTGATGCCATACAAAATAATAACATATCATCAACAAATTGCTGATGAGTCAGCGGAAGGTGAGGTCCCCACAATTTTAAGCCTTTGATCTTCCCTTCAGCTAGATGAGCTTTAATTAGTCTACCTAAGCCTTCTGCAACAATTATGAAAACAAATGGGGAGAGAGGGTCACCTTGTCGGAGGCCTCGTGAGCTGTTAAACAGGATAGAAGGACTACCATTCAGTAGTATTGAGAAATGCGGGGAGGAAATTAATGAGCGTACCCATTGGAGCCATCTTTCATCAAACCCAAAGGCTCACATTACCTCTATCAGGTACTGCCAACTAATGCGGTCATACGCTTTAGACAAATCCAACTTGATTAACAAGCCTTTCCATTTATCTTTCTTGAGTGAGTGGATTGCTTCCTGAGTGACCACTATTCCATCCAAGATTTGTCTACCTTTGACAAAACCAGTTTGTTCCGGAGAAATTAGAGTGGGCAGCAAAGGTTTTAAGCGGTTGACCATAATAGTGGAGAGAATTTTATAGATAACATTACAGAGAGCAATCGGTCTAAAGCCAACTTGAGTGTCTGCATTTTGTTGCTTGGGAATAAGGGTAAGGAAGGTAGCATTCAAAGCTGGATATACCATCTTATTCCTTCGGGATTCTTCAACAACCTCTAGAATATCAAGACCAATGAATGGCCAGGCTGCTTTAAAAAATTCACTTGTAAACCCATCAGGCCCTGGGGCTTTATTCTTGGGTCAATTTAAGACTACCTCTTCAACCTCCTGGAAAGTAACTGCTCGTAGCAGAGCAAGGTTTTTCTCTCGAGTAATCACTCAAGGAATGTGCTCATTTATCTTCTGAATAACTGCCTGGCGATTAGGGAGAGGTTCCGCGAGTAGATCTTTGACATGAGTAACCAGCTCTCTCTCCATATCTTCATGTTTGATTAAACGCTCCCCATTTGTTGCTTTTAATGAAAATATTTTTTTATGCTGGCGTCGCTGTAACATAGCTTTATGGAAAAAATTGGTATTGCGATCACCTTCTTTTAGCCAATTAACTCGAGATTTCTGTTTCCACAGTATCTCCTCTTGCTTTCATCTCTCTTCTTGTTGACTGAGAGTACGACCTTCCTTTAGAGCTAATTCCTCTGTTCTACCGTGGAGGATGATTTTCTGCTAAATCTCCTTCATTTTTTCATTCAGTCGAATTTGATCCTTATGGATGTTACCAAATTCTAGACGATTCCAACGTTTGATTTCAGTTTTTAATTGTTTCAAACAAAGCTGGAACGAATGCATCTTATTATGACCCCTGACTGGATTTGAACCCCACCAATTTTTAACCTTTTCCATAAACCCAGGATCTCGTAGCCAAAAGAGTTCAAACCTGAAAGGTCGATTATGTCGGCTTGCCTTCACATCAATCTCCAATTTGATCGGCCAATGGTATGATCCTAGAGTAGGAAGAATAGCATCTTCATAATAAATATCTAAACTCACCAGAGCTTTTGTAGCTAGAAAACAATCCAACCTGGAGGCTATCTGATATCACTCTCCCCTGCGGTTATTCCAAGTGTAATTTCCATTTACTATGGGGATATATACTAAACGTAAATCATTTAATAACTCTCGAAAAAGAGCCATTTCTGGATCCTCCCTTTGTAGCCCTCCCTTTTTTTCAGAGAGATTCAATATCATATTAAAATCCCCACCTAATAGCCAATAATTTTCATTATGCATTGTACTCAACGTTCGTATACTCTGCAAAAACTCTGCTCGCTCTCCTGGAATTGGAGGTCCATAGACAGCTGAGATGAGGATCCTGTCCTCAAAGCCAATCTGCCGGAAAGTAGTTGTTAAAATTCTAGGGAAGCCTATTCATCCCTCTGCACTAATCTCTGCAACATTCCAGAGTATGGCTATTCCCTCGAAGGTGCCCACAGAGTCAATAGCCATAACCTCATATTGCATTTTGAAAGATTGCATTATAGAATGAAGCTTCCACCCAGAGACTTTTGTTTCTTGTAGTAACATGACCTGATGTTTCTCGACCTTCAATTTGTCTTTCAAATATCGCTGCTTACCCTTACTATTGAGACCTCTGATGTTCCAGGAGAGCACCTTCATTAGGAATTTTTGGGTAGTTGTTGGAATAACATTGTTAACAGTATTATCTTCCCAGTATTAATCAACATTTCTCCCATCAACTGTATTGATTCCTGCAAGGTTCGCCGTCCTCGCTTTTTTTCCGATTTAGATGAAGGGGGAGCCTTCTTGCCGGCTGATTGTTCTCGTTCTTGGGCTTCTTGTTGGGCTTGCACTATGAGATAATGTTTAAATGTTTCTTTATATAATTTCTTATGGTCTGCCGGGATGAATCGATCGTCAAGATTCCTCCATTCAAATAAAAGGCTTTTCAAAAGTTTCTCTTCTTCACTCAAATCTTCTTTGGTTTGTTCCACCTCCATTACGATAAGTTCTTGCATTGACTTGTCTTCAGGTGCGTCCATTTCCTGCCCAGCTTTCCGCTTTGAAGATTGGTTTTTTGGTATAACCTCCGCTTTACCTTCTGTTGGACCCTCTGATGCGACCTCAAAAATTGACGGTTCGCCTTCTTCCTGTAAAGCCTTGTACCTATTTTCTGTTGTTTTCAAGATAGGAAGGTTTTGTTTTGTGGCCGAACCAGAGCCAGTATTCCCTGAACGAGGAGGTCATTTTTTAGTAGTTACCAGAACAAACCCCTCATCATCATGTCGAGGTTGCACCTCTGGGCCATTAACACGAGGAGGTTGTTGTTCAGAGCCATTTAGGGGGAAATATTCGTACAAATGGCTATACTCATGACAGCGGTGATAGCGAAAAGGGATATGCTTATAGTCTGGAAGCTGAAGCCAGACTTTACCTTCATATTCCAATTCAATCATCTCTGGCAAGGGTTCAGAGATATTCATATAAACACATATTCTTGAAAAGGATGTATAGTGCCCATGAGCAGTGGAGTCTGCTATTTTAACAAAAGTACCTAATGTATTTCCTATTCCTTCCAAAATTTCAGAGTCCCAGAAATCCATAGGAAGCCCAAATAGCCGAACCCAAATAGGAGCAGCCAGAAATTGCTCTTGTTCAGGGTTGTAACATTCCTCCCATTGTTTGAGAAAAAGCCCAACATTGTTGTAGAAATAGGGCCCTCCCTCAAAAATGTGTTCTTTATCTAGTAAATTAGAAAAAATAACAGTGAAAAAACCCTTCGCCCCTAATTTCAGATCAATGTGACCTTTGGGTTGCCATTTTATTTGAATCCATTTTAGTAACTCCTTTTCTGAAGGCCAAATACCTATAAAATTACATATTAAAGCATGGTTCTTCATGTATCCTCTGTACTCGTCCAACTTCGACACTGGGATAACAAATCTTGGTTTCTTGACTGCCCTTGGCAAGCATTTCCCCTTCATTTTGGCTTGCCATTCTACTCCCAAGACAGGGGCTGTCTTTTGCTGAACAATTGCAGAATGGGGTGGCCGCATTGAATGGTCCCCACTCGTAACATTGCAGTAGGAGGGTGGCAGCCCTCCTCTCGAGGATGCTGCCATGGAGGTAACCAGTCAGCTGAGGCGGCTTACGCTCGAAACCCTAAGGAAAACTGCTATGTCTTCACCGCATTCTTGGAGCCATCGTTCTTGGAGCCATCCAACATAGTCATAATATTGTTTATAAGCCCCTTTATGTGTTATTGAGATGAACAATAACAATTTAAGTCTTTCTTGCCAGAAAATAAAAGAAGCAGATTGTCTTTAACTAGTTAATACTAATTAACTCTAAATGAGGCTATCACACCCAGTTTGTACGAATTGATACTAGTTCAGTTTTTTACATTGTTAAAAACGATGGAAGCAAAAGGGATTTTGTTCTCAATGTAATTCCCTTCTTTTCTTCTTCTCATCTCCACTATCATGTAACAGCGGAGCTCAGCTTCTCCTATATCTTTTTTTGAATATATATAGCAACCGACTTTGTAAAAAAAAAAAAAAAAAATTCTCAAAGCTAAAATAAAATAAACATTGTAAATACTAGCACAACTACATTTACCAATGTGGTTGATACATGTAGAGAGGCTTATATGAAGCATATATACATCCACATTAGTAAATGTGGTTGATATGTGTTGATAGGCATTTATGAAACACATTAATAATTACTAAATGTATAGTGTTAATGTGGCTATTAGAATTTGATTATTTATACTTATTAATAACTATATAAATAATAACAACTATGTACATATAAACATTAATATATTTAACAATAACAAAATTAATATAATATAAGAATACTACTAATATTACTTATTTATCTCTCACCATTATCTTCATTATATATATATATATATATATATATATATATATATATTAACCTATTAATATAACTATCAATATCTTTTATACATTATGATAGATTTATGAAAAATTTCAACATAAACTCATATGGGATTATAAATCCATAAGAATAATATTAAACATAAGAAATTAATATTATAAACCTTATAATGAACATTAGAGATTATAAATCTATATGTTTAATAAACTCAAAGGAATAATATTAAAATCCCAAATGAATAAAATTAAACTTTAAGATTAATAATAAATCTCACAAACATAAACTCTAACATTAATAAATCTAAAAAATTAATATTATAAACCCAAAAAATTGTAAACTAAAAAATTAATATTAAACTCTAAAATTAATATTATAAACCATAAATTTAATATTAAATATTAATGCTATAAACCTTATGATTAATATTATAAATATTAATTATACTTATAAACAAGCTCTTATGCTCTTATGTGTAAAAGATTATGATCAATATGACATGCAAGCATTGGTAGAATTAGATCAATGCTCAAAAAGAGAATGTGGATACGGAAGGAAAATCAAATCATAAGGTTCACAAATCTTTGAAAATCGACAAAATTATGAAAATAGTATTTATGAAAAAATAATATGTATGTATGAAAAGTAAAATTGAAAATGTGTTTTGAATAAATAAACAAATTCAACTCCCAAATTTAAAACAAAATGAACCCTGTAAATATTACAATTTACCACAAAGGATAAAAACGCACTACGCGTTGTTGAACCCAAATATATGGAAATTTCCATCTACCATTGGGGCTTGTGAATATATCGTTGGCCGTCGAAATTAACTGTTGACTTTTACCAAAACAGAGATCCCAGGTTCAAAATTGAAGACTTCATTGACTGTCGAGCCATTTAACGCATAAAATTATTTCTGATTTATTCTAGTACTATTTTTTACTTATCATTATATGTTACATAAAATGTATTACAGGCCCTATGGGTTAATTTGTTGAATCGTTAGTTTGTTGAATCTTTCTGGTTAAATTATAGTTGCTATTCAGAGATCATAAATATAATTTTTTCAGAGTCAAAGTCTGTCAATAAACTTATAGAAAGTGATTAAATATATATATAATTGATTATGATATTTAAAAAAAATAAATTATTTTTTCATATAATAAAATCTTTTTATTATTTTACAATTTATACATATATTAAAATCAAATACTTTTATTGTGCTTAATTCTTTTACTTTTAAGAGAAACAAATCCAAATTATATGGATCTTTTTACTATGTTCTTTACTTGCTTGCATATATTAAGGGCTCTGCTTGCTTTGATCAATACAAAGACAAGATAATGGACACTAGTTATCAAATTGATTCAATGTCAGGTTTCTTATAATAAAAAATTCAATATTAAATTAGTATTATTTTAAATATTCACTGTTAGCCATCAGTATTTTTTACATATTAGTGATGACTATATCTTCAGCTAAGTTTTCTAGAAACTGATTTCCTTATGTCAATATGTCATCCAGAAAACCCTCCCAAAAACTTTTTTCGCCTTTCTACCTATTCAGTCCACCCCTGGCAAAACCACAACCTCCTTGTCAACAATCCTATCTAACCTCAGCCTTATTAGTCTGCCCATCAGCTTTAAAAGGCAAATCCACATCTGTTTCAAAGGTCTCCCCTATGTTAGGAAGTGGCGTTTAGGACATTTCACCTTTGGCAATCATCAAAAAGCCAAAAAGGCTCTCATCTGCAGCAGACCTACCATGACCGATCCCTTAATTTGCAAATGAAGTTGACAAACAGCCTTAAGTCACGCCACTCATATTCCCTAGGTCTCAGCACTGCATGAAGCCCATTCTCAAGCTGACTAGCAGGTTTTTCACTGTGTTCTATGGTTCTACAAAGACAGGAAATATATTTCATCTCATGGAGTAAATGTTTGAGTTCACAGTTAGAAGAACAGCTGCTTCTAAATGTATTATGAGCCTGAGATGAAGCTGCAAAACAAAGGTCACTCATCAGGACCTTACAGCTCTTTCAAGCATGAAAATCACAGTAAGAAAGGGTCGCCACTGTCTCAGCTAAATGGTAAATTGTCAAGGCCCAGAACCTCCTTCATTTACAAGCAGAGGGTTAGGGCGCCTCCTTCATACATAAGCAGAGGGCGCAGGCCAGAGTTGACTCAGAAGGCTGCAAAAGTCCAAGTTTGCCCTGACTGAAACAATGAAACAATATCTTCAGGTTTCATGAATGTAATTGCTGACCATAACAGGATTATAGTGGAAATATGATAAGCTCAAAGGAAAGGGGAGTTTGGCCTGATAAAAGAGATCATCTGAAACTTTCAAGTCAGGTGAATGGTTGAAACTCTAGAAGGCCTGTCATCAGTGAACTTTCCAAAGCATAAGGACCCCGTCTATCCACAAGATCAAACAGAACAGATGATAAACAATGCCATTACACAGGCAGGAGAAAGTTCTTGGTTTTTCAAGAAAGCAATGACCTTCATAGTCACAAAGAGATTTGTCAATATAACAGGTCATGAGATGAACAAGCCAAGTGACAAATATCTCAGCAACCTTAGAACAGTGTCACTGTGGCTAGGTTTCCTTCAAAAAACACAGTGATGCTTGCAAATAGTGATGCCTAGATTGATGTTGTTCAAATGATTTACTTACCACCACCTTCAGAGAAAGGCTGTCTCGAAAAAGAATTGTTAAAAAACCTTCAAACACCTTATCTAATGAAGAGCCTCCTCCATGCATGAGTAGAGGGCCAAAGCTACTACAGGTGCTGAAACTGATTGATACAAGAAAGAGCAGTAGAAGGATATCAAAGACTGAAACAAGGTCACTACACAGATGAATGACATCTCTGATAATGTAAAGATACTGATACTCCTGTTTCAAGGAACTCTCTGTCTGACTATACCTACAGTAGGAAAGGGGCAAATATTGAACATATTGTATGCTATTAATGCCAAAGGAGCAGTTGACTTAAAAAGGGGTTAAAGACCTTTCATGATCACCTATACAGAAATCAAAGGAAATCCTTTTGAGCAAACAAAGAAGTCTAGGGTGAAAGGATGCAACTAAAAAGTGTATTTACAGTCCAGAAAAAAACTTGTGAAACACTCAGAAGTAGAAATTTATCACTGGGAAAGTAAAACAGTGACCAAGGTTGAGTCATAAAATGCATGATGACAGGTATGCAATGCTATGAATAGACAAAGAGACAATTTTGAGCATATGTGTGCCACTGATATCAAAAAGAAGGTTTTCTCCTTGAGGAAAGGGTCAAGCAGCAAAACAATATCATATATCAAAAGTCCAAAGAGGCGCCTTTCAAGAAGGGGTGTCTACAGTTTTTCAAATATTTTTGGTGCATTATGAAATAGCCCTTCTTTGCTAGCAATCACCAAGAGAGAGAGGCAGTGAACATAGTCCAGTCATGAAATGGTGCTATTAACAAAAAGGGGTCTAATATACTGATCAGAACAGAATAAAGACTGTGTGCCCCAAAACCCTGTTTTCATATTTTACAAGTTTGTCTTTTCAAATGAGGAGGCGAATGGGTATATGATTAGGCAGAAAGGATTTGTTTTTGATGAATTATCACTGTTTATATTCCCTAAAACAGACACAATGGTCATCATCCTAAAGGACAGTTTCAGCACAAAGATACAGTATAGCAAAAAGCAGTGACAGAGATGTGGCATCATGAGTTGTCAAACATAAGATTATAATAAAAATGACCCTCTTTGGAGAACAGTGCAAGTCATAAAGGATGCAGCTACTGGTACCTATACCATTAAACACAGTGGCAAACATAGCCCCAAGATTATGGAGACTTGTTTTAGGGTCCAAAGGTTAGTAATGAAGGGACCACCTAAGAAACAAAGCTGGAGGTTCTCTACCTCACACTTGTGCTAAGATCCGCGATATACATATGATCAAAGGATTGGCAAATCTCCAAAGCCAGTTTTGAATGCACCGAGGTTAAAAAATCAAAGGTTATTAAAACAAGAAACTCCGCAGAAGAAGCCAAACCACGGTTCTATTTTACCTTTTTAAAAATAGAGTGACCGTTGATATTGTTTTGTTTTGAAAAACGATATAAGTTTGAAATGTAGGAGTGGAAATTCACTTTCAAAAGGGCTAGAGTCAAAATCCCATTTGCATCCAGCATCAAACGAGCGAGAAAGTTGGGCGAAAACTCATAAATTTGCATTCAACAGCGGCGCGACGGGCCTGGAATTTGGCGCGACGGGCCTGGGCAGCAAAATACACGGAGCTTCAACTTCGGCGCGACGTGCCTGTAGGCGGGCGCGACGTGCCTGTAGGTGGCCGCCCGACCACACGACAAGTCCACCCGACACCTTCCTCCGGCGCGACGGGTTTTATCCAGAGGTTGCCGCGCCCCTTTTTTAAGCTGTCCAGGGTTTCTTGCACCTTTCAAACGGGCAATCCATCAAGGTCGAGGTATTTTTATGAGCTCCCATCGTGTGCAAGGTTTTGATAAGTGATAAAACTGTTTGAAAAACCCGTGCCTTGCTATTTTGCTAAACACAAAAAAACAAAGGCAGTTTCCTACACAGTGAGATGAAGTGATTGAAATACGAGGTTTTGTGACTAAGAACCCGTTGTATCATTTTCAAAATCATTGTATCTATTAACAGCAGAGTTTTCAAGAGCAGAATGACTGTTGCCTAAACTACTGTGTGAAATGATTTTTTTCAAGCTAGGTCTGTTTTCCCTTGCACTGTATTACATATTAAAAGGCAGAGTTATTGGTGTGTAAAATTAAGATTAAGACAGAGGTACAGGTTGAAGACTGATCGACAGAGAACTTCCAAAGATGACATCATAGTAAAGGAGCAGAGATTGTTGATAGCTAGATTTTGACATTAAGGGCAGAAGTACCAAAGTGATTTTGAATTTCTCAAAACTTCACAAGTGAAAATGGCCACTGTCTAAAGGGCAGAGTGCTTGGTGTTTGCATTTGATATTAAAACAGAGATGTAGGTATTATGGTGATCCCTTAAGCTCACAAACAGAGAGTATAGTTCCTAAAAACCACTGTTGCACTTATTTTTCACCTAAACTAAGTCCGCTTGTTCATTACACTACATTGTCATTCTGAAGATTGTTGAACAGAGTAATTTTGAGGGTGAAATAAGGCCATGTTCTAGAAGGCATTTGTTGATGATCAAGTTTACATTAAGGGCGGAGTTATAAAGGCAGTGATTGACTTCTCAAAAAGTCACAAGTGAAAGGTTTTTCCCTTAACACAGTGGGCTAATTTTTCACCTAACCACAGGGTCTTTTTTCTTTTCCCACTGTGTGGTCTCCACAGAAGTCTGTTAACAGGGGCATGTTTCAAGGTAAATGACCTAAAAGAGCAGGGTTATAATTTTTGAAGTTTGGTTTCAAAGACAAAAATACAAGTGCAAGCAGGCCTCTAGCAAAGTCACCAGAGGGGTGATTGTTTCAAGACTGTGCACATAAAATCTACAAAGCAGTTTCTCACACATAGTACCATTGTTAAGAAGGTTACATAGCTGAAGTGTAACCAAATTTGAAAGATTGTGGTTAATAAGTGCAGAGGAGCTTATTCAAGGAAACATTGTTGCATTTCATCCAAACCACAGTGACCATATCTGTCCAAACAGTCTGGTGGCATGTTTCAAACCAGCAGAGCATTTCTCATATAGTGAAGGCAATTTGCCTCTTCCAAAGCTTGTTTCAAAGTCAGGATGCCTCCAAAACGAGATCACAAAGGTGGACAACATAAGAGATATGAACCTATCTCCATAGAAGAAATCAATGCTCATCCCTCAGTGCTTTTTAATTTCCATGAAGTAGGATGTCTTGATTTCTGTCAGAGGATAGAGGAAGTCAAGAGTTTTTCGCCACTTACACATTTGTGCGCTTTGAGGTTCAAGGACAAACACTTCCATCTTGCAGGTCTTGACTTCAAAATCTCTCCAAGGTATGTATCCAAAGCTACCAAGATCCCGTATCATGGTGAAAAGTGGTTTAAACAAGCGCATCTTGATTTGGAGGATTATAAACCTTTCATCAAGCCGGAACATAGGGAGACCATCACTGCTATTTTTCCTTTCTCCTACCTTCTTGACAGTTATGCTCCACTGATGAAGGCCATAATGAGATATTTCACTTGTGAAGGGAGGTTTAGCCAAATATTTGCCTATCATGTTCGCTTGTTGATGCATTTTACCAGGAGCAGGCAATTAAACCTTCCATACCTTTTGTCCAAGAGCATAGAGAAAATGGCAGCTACTGTCCAAAAGAAAGCTCCACCTCAGCAAATCCCTTCTCTCTTTCATCATTCCTTGATCAAAATCATCTTCTTACACCAGCTGGAGAAGAAAGGAGTTTCATGGGATTTATTCATTAGCCATGCCGATTTCGCCACTGTCCCTCCTGTTCATGTGTCTCCTACTCGGCCTGTCCATCGCCCAGTGCCTTTATCTAGTAGGCCTACCCCTAAAAAACTCAAGATGACCACTGGGCAGCCAAGTAAACAAGGAGAAGAAGAGGGCATTGAGCCACAGGGAGAACAGGAGGTTGATGAGCAGCAGCAGCCAGATTTTGAGGGACAACAGCAGTTGGATATCATTGGACAGCAGCTAGAGGTTGATGAACAGCATCAAATTCAGGAAGAGGGACAGCAGACAGAGGTTGAAGAGCAGCAGGTTGAGCAAGAAATTGAAGCATCTTTTGAGCCACAAGCTGGACAAGATGTTGAGGAAGGACAGCAAGCTGAAGCTGTCTCCTCAATGGTGACCAAAACTGTCCCTAAGAAGGGGAAGTTGCCCAAAAAGACAACTCCTAGCTTACCAAGGAGAAAGAGCGCTAGATTGGCCTTCAAAGGGAAAAGTACAGTTGGAGAAAGCGCCAAGCATGGAGGTAAATCAGCTGTCATCCCTATCCCAAGCGATGACAGCGACAATGAGGCACGCATCCTTGAAAACCTCCTCATTCACAAAGAAGGGCAAATTGAGGTGTTACAAGAAGATCTCCAAAGGGCAAGGAATTTCAATCATTTCTTGGAGGTTGAGAACAAACAAATGAAGTTTCATGTAGCTATCCATGAAACAAGGGCGATCAAGTACAAGAAAGAGGCAGAAAAGGCACAAGTAAGAATTGAAGAGCTTATTGGCGAATTTGATGATGAAGAGGAGGAGGACCAGCCTAGGCAAAAGAGGCCTAGAACCATCAGGCTTAGGAGAGCCTTGGAGAAACAGAAAGCTGAAGAACAAGCTCAATTCGAAGCTTTTCCTCTCACTACCCTCTTTGAGCGGGAAATTGAGGAAAACAAGGAAGCTTGGCTTGAGAGGGCTAACCAACATTTGGAGACAAAGCTTGAAAAGGCAAACAGGGACCTTGAGCTACAGAGAAAGAGAACTCTTCACTTTCAGAAGCTAAACCAATTCGCCAGGCGCAAATTGAAGGTGGCACAAGAAAAATTGAAGAAATTGAAGGAGAGGCGCCTAGCACGGAAAGAGGCAAAAAGCATATCAGCCCTTGATATTCTAGCTTCAGCTTCAGAACATGTCTCTATGGACCCTTGAGGGTCATCCATGCCAATTTTGGGCCTGTTTCGAAAACTTTTTGTTTTTTGGCATTTTTGGGGTTTTCGCCAAAAACTCATAAATGCGCCATTTCAGTTTGAAGAGTCTTCAAGGGAGGAGGGTGATACCAATGGATTCCATAATTTCATGAGCAGCTCTCCAGCGATTTTCAGGGCATTTGAAGATCATTCGCCCCCTCAAATTGGTGAAAAACAGCCTCATTTTGCACATTCTGCCCGCCCTATCAGCAGCCTGCTATTTTCTGGGTTTTTGCACACCGGTATAGTTTTGAGGGACTTTTAGAGATCAGATTGAGATGATTCCACTTGCATTGGAAAGCAGACACAGAGAGCTTTCCAACGAGCCATCATGAGCCTCATTTTGACATCGGGAAGGTTTCCATTTGCATCCAGCAAGTCAGGGGACCTTTTTTAGGCATAAATATGAAGTATTTTTGCAATTTTTGAACTCCAAAAATCTGCTTTTCCCAAATGTGCGTTAGGCTATTTTTATCATGGGAAATTCATGTAAAGTCAATATAATTTCCGTTTTTAGTAGTTTTTTAGATATTTTATGGGATATTTTGTGCCTTGGGCTTTGCAAAGCCTCAAGGACAAGTTTAGATATTTTGACTTGGCCAATGGGATAGCTAGTTGCTCCATGAGGTTTTCCTCCTTCTAGCCTATTTATCCCATGTTTTTCATTGTAAATCAGAGGCTGAACTTGAGAGAAGAATTAATGCATTGGTCATATGAGCTTTGAAGAATACACTTGAGTTATGATGTTTGGATTGCCTCTTGGATGCTTTTGAGGAATGTTGAAGGCTTGTTGATGGATTCCTTGACATGGTAGAATGGTATAGTGCTTCTTAATGTTGTTTTGTCTTCTAGTTTTCACTCATATTTCATTTTTCTTGCTGCTATAGATAAGTAAATATTGATTTTGAGACATGCCCATGGAGGCACCTCAAAATTCCTGAATCTTCATAGCTTGATGTTTTCTTTCTCCCTTAGTTATGCTAAAGAATTCTTAGCTGCTCTTTAGTAACCTAAGGTTTTGTTGCTTAGTTTTATTCATCAGTTCCATGTATGTTGAGTAGGATGTATGGTTTGCCCTACCTACCTATCAGCTGCCCATAGTTCTGTCCATAAAACTTTCTCTTTGACTGATTTGTTGATCATTTTGTTGAACCAAGGAGGCCTAGTCCCGATCTAGCCCTTTGCCTAAAACTATGAAAAATTATTTGTCCAAGTACCCAATGACTTAGAGACTATGTTTAGGCGTTCCGGCATAGTTTATGAGTTGTTAGTTTGTCTCATGTGTTTTCCCCAAAATCTGATAGCCTTTTCCCGAAGTTAGAGGGTCTTATACCTCTATGTATGGCTGGAATGTTTGATTTCTTATGTATTAATTAGCTTATAGTTATTCCTAGCATGATTAATGGCTTGCTATTACATGTTTATGTCTGCTATTAACTAGTTTGCATTTGAAATCCCTTGTCTTTCACCAACTTATTGTCCATTTAATCCATTTTGCCCAGAGATCCCTTCTACTGTGAATCAAATCGGCCCTACAGCAGCTTTACATCATCACTTCATAGCTTCCTTGATCTATTTGACCCCATAGCCCAATTTATCTACATCTTGTCATCCAGTTTATGTATTTGATCAGTTTCATCCCTCACAAACTTAAAAACTAAAAAAACCAAAAAACACAATTCATAACTAGCCTAATATCAGAACATCGAAAGTAAACACACCGACATCTTCTACACATATAGAGAGAGCCCTCTCTGAGTCCAGGAAGGCTAGGTCCTTGGGCTCCAAAGCTTGGTTTGATGTTACATCATCATTTGGCTAGCCAATCGGCCAAATCACGGGACCCTAACATAATGGCGATCACGGTGGGACTCTGAGTGATTAAAAAACTTAGTTTCCCTCATCTTTAAAGACTTTTTGAGAATATTAGCTTGCTGACTTATCCCACCGCTCTCTAACATAATGGCGATCACGGTGGGACTCTGAGTGATTAAAAAACTTAGTTTCCCTCATCTTTAAAGACTTTTTGAGAATATTAGCTTGCTGACTTATCCCACCGCTCTCTAACATAATGGCGATCACGGTGGGACCTATTGAGTACATGACAGTCTAGCAAACTTTTATAGGCTCCTTAGTCCTTCAACTTTTAACTTAAACCATCAGCCTCTAGAATCATTTAGTGTAAACTCTTTGTTTCACCATCTTAGCAAAGTGATGAATCAGGTTTATAACACTCTTACATCCTAGGCTGCACATAAAACTCAGAAAAAACCACAAAAAACTCCTTTAGATTGGTTTCTCATAGTACTGGAGGTGGACCATACAAGTATATCCCAAACAACTGACAATCCAACTGGCGACTCCACTAACTTCTAGTAAGCCTTACTAACTTGCTAAATTTTAAAATTCCATCCGATAGACCTTCCCCATCACTCACTAACATAGTGGGAGATGATAAGACACTGAGTACATAATAGTCCAGCAAACTCTTATAGACTTTTTGGTCCTTAGGTATTATAAACAAGCAAGCAGTCCATAGACCCATTTAGAGTAAACTCTTTTTGTTCTCAACCCCCTAGCAAAGTGTTGAAACAAGTCTAGGATATTTTAAACCATAGGCTGCACACAAAACTCAGAAAATCAAAAAAGCATTCTCAGATTAGTCTTGGTGGAAGACCATAGCTTTATTCACAAAACAACTAATTTTCCACCTGGCGACTCCACTAATCCATCCTTTTACTTTGACCATCCTTCGCC
>JAXQQM020071840.1:0-92654 GCA_034641835.2 Pinus albicaulis
TCGAAAATGGGTTTTACGCTTGCTTGGTATGTGCAGTAGCAGGTTTTTGCGACTTTAACGATGGAAACGAGTTGTATTTTATACTTTTTCGGACTCGGTAAATACACGAAAAAGTCACTTTGGAGTCATCTTTCAGCTCTTTTCTGACTCTCTAAACATGAAAAGATTGCCGAGGCCCTTGTCGTTTCGATCTCGTTAAAATGGACACAAATCGACATCCACCCAGTATAAGTTTAACCCTTTTTCGGGCTGGGATGGATTGATTACGAAAAAGGAATACCCTAGCCTATCGCGACTAGGAGGTTTTCCCGGATATTGTTTTCTACCTTTTCGGATCTGGGGAACTATTTACGAAAAGGGACCTGTGGAGTTTTCTTTTCCGCTGTCTTTTCAAACTCTCTAAACATGAAAATACGCCGAGTTCTTCCTTTGTCAGACTCGTTAAACCCTGATGACATTGGATTTCGTCGAAATGACGTTCTCCGAGTTTCTCCTTCCTAGGACTCGTTAAATGAACTAGGATGGATTCGCCCGAAGGGCGGACTTATATCACAAGCATATGCTATCCCCTTCAAGCTTGTTATCAAAAATAATTGGGGTACTCGCCAGAAATGGTGGGGGAAAAAATGGAACCATCATCGTTGTCGTCGGAAGTATGTCGCTCTTGAACATGGCACTTGTCTGCATTCGTGTCGGGTTGGGGACATCTCATCTCGTTTCTTCACTTTGCCTCCGTGGGTTTGGATAATCCTTTTTGACCTCTCCTCTGCTCATTGCCTTGTCACCATGACCTCTGATCCGTTGATGTCAAATACTGCCAAGTCCACTGTCGTGCCGTTTATATGTTCAAGAGAAGTTGGCCTCTGCGAATATCAACCTTCCTTTGATTCTCATACGATCCTGATTCACAACAAAACATCATGTTCCTCTGTCTCGTGTCGATGATGTGGGAAACATTATGGCCCACCTTCGATCGAGGTCACTTCCTGTCGACTTCAGCTCATTATCCAGGAAGTTGATCTAGAGACTCCTTTATGGTACCTTGGAGCCTGCATGCCTCAATGGCAGGTTCGTCGCATTCGACGTGGGGTTTTCATCATTGGCCTCCGATCGAGTGATTCTGCGGGTGTTCGACACCAACTCATTGATTCACACGCCGTAGATTGTACCTGTAGTACCTTGAGAGCCATTGTCATTATTGGTGGTTCCTCTCGCATCTGTTAACAGCTTTCATCATTGGCTGGTAATCAGACGATGTTCTTGCATGTTCGACTTCAGCTCACATATTCGCATGCTTGAACTTATACTTTGTTTGGGTCGAGATGGAGCGCAAGACCCTGGATTGTGTCTGTTGTAATCCAGGCTGCGATTGTGGATTATTATCATTATGTACATGACTCACTGATTGGATGGCTGCGACCATACCTGAGTCTATTTATTTGATCCTCGCCGGATGGATGCACCCATACCCTAGATCCGGGTCATAGTGTACTCTGTTTCGGATGGCTGCGCCCATACCGCATATACATCATGTACTTGAGATATCAGTTGTATTTTTCTGTACAGGTTTTCCGACGGCGGGGATTTAGTTGAACATGTTCTCGTAAAGCATTTCACCCCTCTCTCTCTCGGGCCTCATACTTTAGGGGGCATCTGTTACACAGTAATTTGCCACCGTCCCTACCATTCCCCGTCCCGCACAATGGAGGACCCATTTTGTGACCTGTGAACATTGTCATGCCTTGAAATCATCATCAATGCACTCCTCTAAACATGAGCTTCAATTGCCCTAAAGACATCTCCTTGCAAAAAACCATGAAAACATCTCCTTTTGCATTGGCGCGGGCAGACAGTTCATCACTCGCGCCAATGAGGAAAATCCTACAAAGAGGCCGCGCCAACTGGCGCTCTGTCCCAGAGCAGTAGTCGCGCCAGCCAATTTAAGGAGTTTTTTTTAAATAAAGATGGCGGAAGTTGTGTTTCAGCAAACTCAGAAACCATTGCCTATCTTGAGTTGGGAGGTTTGGCTGCAGGAGTTCCATGGAAGGGAAGTGGTTTGCCACCTCCCATGGAACCTTCCTTGTTGATAGGGCCAATCCCACAATAATAGGGATCCCAACTCCCTCCTTCCCCATATATAAAAGCCTGCTCAATTCCATGGCAAGCTAGTCTTGAAGTGCCTAAGCTTTGAATCTCCAAATTCCCAAGAGCCTTTGTGCTGTAAGAGCCCTCTTTCTTCCCTTAAGGCCGACTCAAGGAGACTATCGTCGAGAGACTCTAGAGAGGTTTTCCCTTTCCCTGGCAAGCTTTGCGAGACGTGAACGACTGGGGACCCTTCCGAAAGAGACCGCGGCGTCAGAACATTGGTTGTACTCTCTTTCGATTTCTTATTAATGAATGACTACCGGTTATGGTTCCACTCTGTTTTTCACTTATGTTAATAATGAGTTATATCCTTTCTGACTGATATATAGTTGCGCATTCTGGATTTTATGCTTGTATTCGTGTTGTTTCTTGCATGTGCAGGTGTCCATTCACGGAGATCATGGGGATCGTGATCTGCCGAGGCTGAGGAACGGGAACGCTGTCTCTTCTACGAATCATAGCACTGGACTCCAGGTAGGCCTCCATCGTTGGTCTATTTATTCGCAATTAGGAACTTGCGCGATAAAGATTTTGATGATCACATAGACTGGCTAGTAGGATCGCCTTCTGCGTCTGCTAGAGAGGGGATTTACCTCTCAACAAAGACAAGACAAGATCCCAGAATTCCACAGGTCTCAATTTAGAAAGGCAGACCAACTTTAGAATTTTTTTTTGCCACTTTTTCTCCTAGCTCCACATTAGCATGGGCTCTACAAGCACCCAAATAAGACTTCCACACAACAATGTCAAGTTTGACTATTGGAATTTTATTGATAAAGTCATGTGCTTTATCTAGGCACTCATTTCGACCAAGAAGCTCAACCATACAATAATAGTGCTCCATTTCATATTTAATGTGGTAATTTTTTCTCATGGAATTGAAGTATCATCAACCTTCATTGACTAGGCCTACGTGGAAACATGTAGAGAGAACACCAACAAATATTACCTATTTTGGCTTTGTGCTATAGTGTTGAATTTGTTCAAAGAGTTTGAGGGCCTTCTTGTCACATCCATGCATGCCATATGTTGTAATAGTTTCATTCCAACCGTTGATATTTCTTGTATATATTATATCAAACACTTTACCTGCATCACCTATGCTGCTACATTTTTCATACATGTTTATGCGAGCACTCCCAATAAAGACATCAGACTCAAATTCGCTTTTAACTATATCCCAATGAAGATCTTTGACATACTTGAGAGTTTCCAAATTGGCACAAGCTCACAGAACGCTAGGGAAGGTTTTGGCATTAGGCTTTACTTTTGTCAATTGCATCTGTTGAAAAAGTTTATCCTCGTCAAAATAGCCATTTTGTGCATAACCTACAATCATGGTGGTTGGCTAGGTGGCCTAACATTCTTTCTTAACTACTAATAACGTAGAACTTCTCACATTAGGATCAGGCACAGACTGCCACTATTCCCTTTCCTTCTTTTCTAGATAGCTTTTCTGCTTACCTTCAATCCTCTCACCTCTGATTTATGTAGAGAAAGATCCTAGTAATCCCACCGAGTAAGGTCTGTCTTAATTCATCATGCTACTTCTATAGATACTAGTGCCTTTTCTCGGTCAAATATGTAATTAACTTCCGACTGGATCATTGGCTACTAAGGTTGATAATGTATCTCGTTGAGGAATTTTCTCAAACAAAACAAATTGAAAGCCACATCCACTAACCTATTCTACACATATATAGCAACCATCATGTTCCAATGGTGCACGGTAGATCTTTTGCAAGTGGGAACTGGAAGTGGGAATTGAAATTATTCTAAAATAAAAATTAAAAATTAAAATAAAAAATTAAAAGTTAATAATAATATTTAGAACAAAAAATTATATATAGTATTAGATTAAAAATTCAATACAATAAATAATATATTAAGTGGTATATAAATTATTTAATATGTAAAACTTGCAAATATAATTATTAGCTTTCTGAAGTGATATTTATGTGTGTCAATAGTATAATCTTTTTGAAATTTTAGTTTTTTGTGTCATCATCCTTTCTCATGTATTGAGAAAAATTGAAAGACTCAAAATTAAAATTATGTGGTTTTTTCTTATTTTAATATAGACATAAAAAGGTATGATAACATGTCCCCTCATAAAGTTTGACAACTATTATTTTTTTGGACTAAGCTTCCAAATATCACAATGAGGCCAATTGCCCAGATTTAGCAATATGAGAAGTTATGACCAATGGAAGAATTTATATTGGGGGTTTTATCTTTACTAATATTTGCACAACATTACCACATTTTTCACACTAGGAATAACTCTAAGGCCTTTACCAATAGACATGAAAAGGACCTTAGACTAGGAATATGGGCACCATTATTATTCTTTGCATGATAAGAATTAGTATGAGGAAAGTTAAAAAAGGATTTTATTTCTAAAATGAAGCTTCTCGTGCTCAAGGGCCATGAATTTGGCATTGAACAACCACATAGATCCTCTCTCAATAATCTTAGGAATATATGGGATATCAATTACATTAGGAATTTTTTCACACCATGTATAGGATTTAAGGAATGTACCATGGGTAGGGGAGGTAAACAAGGGCATTAGGCCTTACAAGAATCTTGTTAGGGCAATGAGATAAACTTAAAAACCACATAAATATTTTTTAATGAATATTTTGTCTTAAGTTGAGATATGGGCACCATAGGATTATTTCTCACCACATATTAGAGTTAGTGTCTATGTTATGGTTAGGAGAGGAAAACAATTGCCTTAGTCCCAAAATTAATCTTTCTCGTGCTCAATTTCCATGAACTAGACCTCCAGCTGGGAATATGGACATTTAGTATGTTTTTCACAATAATAATGGGTCCCATGGCCTTTATTATGGAAAAAGAAGGGTATTAAAGAAAAGGGAATTAAGTCTTAAATAATAATTGGCCATTAAAAAATTTTCAAACCACCACATAAATTATATTCTCTAAAGGATATTCATTGGCCTCTAGAAGGCATGTGTCTACCATTCAAAGGTTTTGCACACTATGATCGGGTATTGTAGCCTCATCATTAGACCTTAGTGTAATTAGGAGGCCTTCAAATCACATATGATTCTTACAAGTGTAGGCTTGGTCAAAATAGGAATGTCATAAGGGGCTTATGCCTTATTTGAATCTTTGATGATTAAGCTTTGGAAGTAGTTCTCAAAGAACAACAAAAAACCTCTATAGGAGATCTTAGGAATCTATGGGGGATATTTATTGCCATTAATATGTTTTACATATTAATAATGGGTCTTAGGCTTGTACCATTGCAAAGGGGTGAAAAAAATGGCCTCAATCCCAAAATGAAACTTATTTGGCTCACATACATTAAAAATACCATAAAGAACAATATAAATAATCTTTGACGGTTTTTAGGCCTCCACCTAGGATAAGGGTTCCATTATGAGGTTTTACACATCATATACGGGGAGTTACGTCTTATGTCCTGGAAAAGGAATGAAAAAGGGCCTTATGCTTAAAACGATTCTTTCTCATATTAATTTCCATGAAAAAAAATATTAGAATGGAAATATGGGAAAAACTAGTATTTTTTACATAATAAGGATGGCTTTTATGGAATCTACAATGTATATGGAAGGAAAACAAGATCCTTAGTCCCTAAACAAAGCTTCTTTAGTTCAAGGGACATGAATAAGGCCTCAAACAAGCACACATATCATATCTAAGATATATATAGCCTTTAGGTGTAATATGGGTGCTATTTGAAGGTTTTATGTGACATGTTTGGGTCTTGTGGCCTTTAATTTTGGCCTTAGTAGCATTAGGAGTCTTTTTGCACCATGCATGGCGCTTGGGGCCTTAACCATGGTCAAGGAAGGATCATAAGGTGCGTGGGTCATATTTGAATCTTAACCAAGTATTATAATTACTACACGGAACATCTCTAGGGGATATTTGGCGTATATGGGGTATCTTTATCACCGTGGGTATGGTTTACATGGTAAGAATGGGACTTGGGGAATGTAATTTCTTGAGGGCAGGAGAAAAGAGGGCCTTAGGCCCTAAATAAATCTTCTTTAGCTTAAGTAACATGAGCTAACCTCCAAACAACTACATAGATACTCCTTAAGGGATATTCGAATTTCAACTTGGATATGGGAGCCATCGCATGTTATTCTACGTAAATAAATAGCCACAAGAATTGTTAGTATGTATGGTTTTCTAGTAATAGTGTGTTCACATTATAAGAATGTAAATGCAATATTAGAATTCATAAACATTTTTTTAATGCATGTATCTATAGAATAATATGGCTTTAGAGTAAACTTTTGGATTTATATCAATTGGCCATGTATAAATCAACATACTTTGGATTCAAATTCATGAAATCATTCTCTATGAAACTAGTGCAATAATCAACCATGGTATGTAACAATGCCACAAAAAATCCATAACAAATAGTGTGTCCACAATTAAAAATTACTAACATAAATGAATAATTTATATACTTGTTGTACTTGTTATTTGGTCATATTTTTATTCTTGGACTATAATAGTCAGTTACGTTAATCATTATTAATTTTGTCACCTATTACCTAGTCATATATTTTAATCATAGACTAAATTAGTCATTTATGTTAGTCATTTTTAGTTTAGTTACTTATTATCTAGTCGTATATTTTATTCCTAGACTAATTTAGTCATTTAAGTTAGTTGTTTCTACTTTATTCACTTATTATCTAGTTGTATATTTTATTCGTAGACTAAATTATTCATTTAAGTTAGTCATTTTTAGTTCAGTCACCTAAAATTGCTCAAATTTAGTAGTAATTCACTTGAAATAATTGTGGTGACTAAAGTTTTAGTCACCTAATCACTAATTTCATCATTTTCTACTATTGAATGTTTGATGACATGTTCATATGTGATGATGAAGCAACTGGAGATGAATGTATAAGAACCTAATATAGTTTGTGATATAAAAAAAAATTGTAGCATGAAAATATTATGATAGACAGGTTCATGTCGTGAATGATGATGATTGAAGAGGCTTCTCATTTAGAGGAAGAAACTCTTCATAATATTTTAAAACCTAGTAGTATTGGAAAAGAAGAAACTTGACTATTTAAGGAAGGATTTTGTACATGAATAACCCTTTGATGTTGTTGAATATGTTTTTTCAAATTCTCATATGTGTAGAGACGATTTATCCTATTCCAAGCCCCAACTGCTAGAAGAAAGGCTTAAGGGTGTGTTTATAAGCCTCCCAACTATAGGGAAGAATGCATATGGGTGTGATTGAGCCTGTAAGATACAAAAATTTAAATCTTATGCATGAGACTATGAGCACATTAGAATTATGACAGACATGGGGTAGATGATCGAGATTTATATGAGTAAAGAGAATTATATGGTTTGAAGCAAGCTCCTGGGCCTGATATGTCTTCATTGATAGATACCTGGTGAATCCTAGAGGTAGTTTTGTTTTGAACCTTCAAGTTGGTCCGAGGTATGTGTTTGATTTTATTTTATATGTTGATAATATATTATTGACAAGTAGTGAGCCTGTAATGACCGAGTGCAAGAGGGAGTTGCCCTATGAGTTTGAGATGAAATATTATGAGATATACTCTTAGAGATATAAATCTGCATGGATACACTAACATTGACAAGGCTATAAAAAATTATTGACAGAACGAGCACATATGGGTGTTGCTTTAGCTTGGGTTCTTCCATGACATTTTTATGAGTAGGAAATAGAAGAATGTATCTTTAAGCATACTTGAGGCTAATTAAATGGTTACTAACATGACTATTTCTGAGCAAGTTTGGTTGAGGAAGCTCTTTGGAGAGTTGTTTGAACAGGTTTTGGTTGTGATAGTGATATATTTGACAATCAAAGGTGGGATTTGATTGGAAAAAAAATTCTCGTATATTTTTGGCACTGAGATACCTCCTTATGTTTAGACAATGTTGTTGTATATGACAAGCTTAGGCTTGTGGTTGTTGCCTCTGTGAGAGGGAGGATGAATATGTTATCCTTTTGTGACATGTATTTATTATAATGTAATATTTTAAGTGATGTCCTATATGAATAGGAAAACATAGGAATAATACTCTTGGCAATGTATGAAGCAATGTGATTGAAATATTCAGTGAGATGGTTAAGATAGTACTAGATTTTAACACATAGATATGTCTTTGATATTCAGAGAAAGAAACATGGATTGATCAATGTGACCCTCCTGGGTAAGGGTTTAGGATGATTGAGGAAACTAAGCCAGATCTTCCCCCCTATATGAGCTCCCAGGGTGAGGAATTGAGATATCGGGCTCTTAGGGTTAAGGGAACTCTAGACAATAAGGTATCACCCATATCTATAACACATAGGGTGGAATATGTTTCACCCATATCTTGGTCTATGCGGATTATATACCAGTTGGAATTTGTCTTTACTTTGTTTCCTAAGTTAGGCATGATCCTCACCATTTATAATAAGTGGCATCCTGCGAAATCTAGAGATGTAGGTATTCTACCACTGACTCTTTAGGGTGATTTTGGGAAGATCAGAAGATAATGGTATAGCTGTGATCCTCACCATTTATGTTAATTTTTATCCCTCATATTATCATTAGGAATTGCGAGGTTTTTTATCCTTAGCTCATAAGATAAGTGACAACCCTCCTATTATTTGTGGTTTCCCATGTCGTAGCATCCACTTCTTGTTGATAGAGATTCCTAGGTAGAAACATTGGCTTCCCATTAGTAGTGATCTTGCATGGTAGAAGTGGCTCCCCAATGGATAGAGAGTGGTATATTGGGATCCCCTACAATGTTAAATTCTTCTTATTTTAGATTCGATAGTGTTCAACATATGATCAGATATACTAGGAGAAGTAAAGAGAAGTAGGAATGTATAGATATGAGTAAGGATGATAAAATATGAGCAAATATGATCAAATATGAACAAAGACGACATTTGATAATAATGAGATACTTCTGATGAAACATATTTTGCAGTCAGTAAGCTATCGCTAGCTGAGAGGGAGTGTTAATTTTGGAAACTCATAGATAAATTTCCTCATTTGGACAATATTCCACATCAAGGAAGACCCCTACTAGCCCTTTGAACATTTTAATTTGGTTAAGGAAAAATATATCTTAATAGGGAAACCCCCATGCACACAAAAATGATAGGTCGACCAAAAAAGGAAATTGGACACCCTTGGATGAATATAAATACAAGCCAAATGGCCCTCATTTAGAGATCATCAATCATTCTTATTTCTTTATTTTGGCTCGCACAGGTCCTCATGGTTCATAGATGTTGGTTTGCATAGGTCTGAAATTTCAGGGTCTGACGCTTGCACGTGCGATTAAGGTTTTTGGTTCTCAACCGCAACGATGCAACAATATATTCTAGTTTCAATCGTAGGCACAGAATCTTGTGAGTGCAATTGGAGGATTTCAATTTAATTCATATATCTATCTCTCTATGTGAGATTGGAATGTAGGGTTTGATTTTGATAGTTTAAAATAATTTACCATGGATTCCGACGGTTAATTATAGTTGACTCCAGGATTTTGAATCATGGTTTTTATTATTAACATTGTTGGGTTCATCTCTTGGATGTTGTTTAGCTAATTAGTTTTGTGGTTGAAGATATGGGTCATTATACTCTCTCTTTGTTGAAACATTCAATGAAAATCAAATAAGAAGAATAATTGGAAAGGGTTTTCCCCCTTGTGGGTTTTTTCCTTAGTCTTTGACCAATCCTAATGTCTCTATGCGTGAACTGTTTTCTTCTATCATTCCTTTATGTTTCGCTATATTGATCATGATATTGTTCTTTCTATATAATTGTGTATGTTGATGAATAATGTTGTGATATTATGTGGTGAATTAAATGAGTAAAATAATGAAATGCAATTATCTAAAGCAAAGAACAATATAGCCCTAAGGAAAAATAAAAATTTATAGAGGAGATGAAAATCCTCGAAGACATTTTGAGGATGTATGTAATGCACTAGCTAAAGAAGTGGGAAGATTATCTTCCACTTTTATATTTTGCATACAATAATGGGTACCAACAATCCCTTAACATGATCATTTTTGAGGCACTTTATGGAAGGAGTTGCAATACTCATATGAGCTAGAATGATCCAGTTAATAGGGTTATTGTGCCTTATATGTTAAAATAAATGGAGCAACAAATCTAGATCATTGGGTAGAATTTAAAGGTGGAAAAAGAGAGGTGGAAAAGTTATGCATATCAACATAGGGTTCATAAGTAGTTCCAAGTTGGGGAACATTTTTACTTGAGATTTATACCCAAGAATAGTTCCTTGAATAATGGGTAATATGCCAAGTTGGAACCATGGTTTTGAGGGCCTTTTGAGATAATTGAAAGAATAGGGAAGTTTCCTATAGGTTGGATTTACCTACATCAGTAAAATTCCATGATGTTTTCCATGTTTCTTTAAAAATATATAAAAGACTATAATCATGTGATTTATTGGTCTATGATACAGGTGGAACAACAGAGAAAGTTTCATCCAATGCCACTATGTATCCTAGAATGAAGGATCCTCATTCTCTGGAATCTAGAAATAGAGCATTTGGAGGAAATTTGGGTATGAGGAAGTGACTTTGGAAATAGCTAATACAATGCAGACATCATATCCACTTTCATTTGCTGGTTGTAGCAAATATATATAAATTTGAGTTGTGTACATAAAGCTTCAGAAACAATATGTTTTATTTTAATCATGTATTATGTGTTGTATATGGATAGAGAACACTGAGGATAATGTTCCAATAAGGGGGAGGGGTTTATGATAGCCCCAATTATTTTCCACTTATGTATACAATGTAAATATTGATAATAAAAAAATGGGATGAGTCAAAGCGACAAGGATTCCAAAGCTAAGGGGGTTAATTATTGGGGATATTTTAAAGGCTTCCTTATGGTAGGAATTTAAGTTGGTTAATGGTAGTTAATAGTTGTGCAAAAGGGAAAATTTGTATTTTCTTATCAATTGGAAGAAAATGGCAAAAAAAATTTCTTCTTTGCAAAAACATCCAAGCAATTAGGGATGATAATTTAAAGGAAAAAATGGGACAACTACCATCTTGCAATGTTTATTGGCCACCCACTGCAACAAAATAACGAATAAGAAACAAATATTGGGGACTTATTGGTAGGTAGTGCCATTTTGATAGGATGAAAATATTTTGGAATACAAATGTAATTTTTTTAAGGTTCTTTTGAAGCCCTGAAAATCGGGTCTACAACAAGGGGGATACCCACCCGGTCCGGACCTTCGTTAGCAACTCCTTTTCCATTTTTTATAGTGGGTCCGACTAGGGATATGGGACCAGTTTACCAATATGTGTGTGTGAGTTGAGAATTGATATTTCCTTTCTAAAAGTTCCTAAGTGAAATGCTTTTATTCTAACTCTAATCTAATAACATGCATTTGTATTCTAATAAACAGAAATATCTAATTCTATACTAACCCGAGATGTAATATTTCCGTTATGCGATCTAAAATTATTTCAAATAACAATTGGTAATAAAGATCACTCAACTGTTATAAGAAAATAATTCAATAGAGATAAACCACTTCATATAAAAATTTAGACGAAACAGTTGTGAAAAACATATCGCATAATAAGCTACTCATATATTAAGCATAAATTAATAGCTATCACCGTACATAAGTGCCAAATGATAACTCAAGCATTCACGCATCAATATATAAACAACTGAACATGAATATCACTTTAACACAAAGGCAGAAATAGTTAAGAGATAAAAGTATCATTTATAACTAGTTCTACTCATGAGCTTCAAACAATAATGACTTATCTCTTCTTAATCCAACATCCACTAAGAGTACAAAAGTGCAACATCAGTAGTAGATATTAAATGCAGATATCAATAAATCCTGTTCCATTCATTCATCAAAACCTCCTCGGAGGATACAAAAGTGCATGTTCCGAGGACAAGTTTTTGACAAATTTCAGGACCCTTCTCTAAATGCATGAGAAGGGTTTAAATACTACTAACTAAATCTAAAAATAATTTATTACAAAAATATAGGATACGGTTTAAATGACCGTCCTCATTTCTGGAAAAAATAAAGAAAAATTAATACTAACATTGAATCTAAAATTAAAACTAAAAACTAACTATTTGTGTATCTGTTCCTTGAAATCGCAAGCATTCGGCATTTGTTTGAGAAGAGTCGGTTGGCCGACTTCCGACTTTAACTGTCCTGTGAAAACGGAATCGGCAAGAGCTGGTGCCATCTTCTCTGCAGAATTGATGATGCATTTGAGAGTCATGCATTGGTTGTGTGGTTTTACCAAATACGCCCAGTAAGAATCCCAATTCAACTTAGTTAATCTTTTGATTGATTCTGCCTTTTCTTGAGCCTTCTGTCTCCAGCCTGTCTGCAGTTGCTGTACTTTTCGTACATACCCAGGAGTGGTTTCTGAGATCAGATTTTCCCTGTGCAAATTTTTATTTATGCAGTCAATAACACTATTTTTGATGTCAGCGCTGTCCAGTACCCATTTAACCATGTCCGTGTATGGAAGAATTTTGGGCCTCGCCGCTATCCGGTGAAAGAACGAGCAAGCTAGTTCTGTAATAGATGCCCCAGAAGACCCATGTGAGCCTGCAGTAGTTGTAACCTCCATCACTTTGGGATTCTCTTCCTCAAGTAGACTGTACATGCCTTCCCAAGTAGTAATACCAGCATCTTTATTACAGGCGGTGTTTGTATACAAGGGCGTCATTTCTTTGTCTTCAAAACTCGGAGCTTTGCCTTTCTTTCCCATAATATCCTAAATACTGCTTTGCATGGTTTTTTTTTCTTCGTTCGTGCAGTTTACAAATGAGGTGAGAATAATGAGAAGAAAAATGTGACGGGAAAGCTTTTAAATGCTGAAGACATATAAAATATACCACCTTACGTGAAATGGCTCTTCGATCAGAACAAAACCATATTTCATTAATGATTGGAAACTAACTAATTGATTAACATTAAAGTGCATAATCAGTTCTTGGTTTATGGAAAAACTTTTTCGTATAACGACCCCTAGATATCTGTGATAAGGCGATCTTCGATTTTCTTGCAATATCGCAGATCGCAGTATCGCAGATCGCAATATCGTGGAATCGCAAAATCGCAATACCGAAATATTGCAGAATCGCTAGAGCGTAGCATATGACAATCATTCGTTAATGTGTTTTCTGTGAAATGAGATTTGTGATATGTGCCATCGCATATCGGCAGTTTGAGGTTTTTCAAAATAAGTGATATTTGAGGCATGCGATGCGATGAATGTTTTTAGTGTGTAGTTTCGCATCGCGATCTTGCAATCTTATAATTCCACTTGTAAGGAGGTGTCCATTACCTTTTTGCGATGCGATATTTCTTAAGGAATGATTTTATCTTACCTTATCATAAAACTTAAGCCTTTTTAGATTTTTCAAGGGGTATTCTCCTAAGTTTATGATAGTAAGTTTTATTGAAAAAGGAAATACAAGCACTAATCAATTTTTTAAATTTTTTGACTAAGGGCCCCCACTTATTTAGTAATAGTGATAATACTAAATAAGATGGGGGATGATGTGGTATCCTAAATATAAGGAAGAACAGGTAGTTGCAACAAAAAAATCGATTTTCAGTTAGCAGTATTAGCACAAATAAATTTCTCACAGGTGAGGAGAAATGTACTCTAAATTCCCCGTTAGCCAAAGGGTGGATATGGTTTTCTTTGGAGCACATTGATGGTTGGGGTGAAGGATTGTTCCTTAGCATTATAGGTCAATTTGGGCATCATCCCCCATGACCTGGTCAAACTGGCCATCATCCCAGGACCAATGAAGTAAGGTCTATCATCCCCATACATTTCAGTTGCTATATGACCTAAGAGAATAAAAATTCATTCATGGCTTCTATTGTGAGATTTCCAAGGTTTGAAGTATATTCTATATAACTTATGAAATCACCAACGAAGCCTCTAAAGAGACTAACTATGTTTCATATGCAACATCCTCCATTCAAGGGTGCACTTCAATGCACTTCCCGACATTCAAGAGTGTGTTGACCACCTAGGAGTGAAATTATCATTGTTCCAGGAATATCCAGATGGCTAGTGCCTTCTAGAAGAGTCCATATGTGTAAAAATTAAAATCTAAGTGTCCATATAACACCTATGAACTTGGGAACATTTCCTTCCTATTCTTATAAATTCATTCATTAAGAAACTACCATCAGTTTCACTAAAAATTGAGCATAGATCCTAGTGCTAGGAAAGGAAGAATTTTGGTAAAGAAATGTTGTTGGATTCTCATTTGAGAGAGTGTAAGTACTGATATGCTACTGGTGTGATGTTGGATGTGATGAGATTAGGATGAATCTGGAGCTGGTGGCATCAAATCGACCATTGGTTGTAACCTCCCCCTTCTACTCTTTAATAAAGATTGTTTTTCATTTTCCCATATATGTATCTCTTTATTTTTCTATTTCTCATGCAACGGATTATTGAATGATATATATGTTTCACATTTAATTTATTTGAGTGATTAATATAAGTAAGAATTTTTATATTTCATTCTGTTTTTTGTTCTTTGTTTACGCTTGCAAGAATCAATCTATCGATCTAAGTTGGATTGAAGGCAACATCAAAAGCGATAGAAGGAGAAGGAGAAGGAGAAGTGCTTGGATTGCAATTAGGCTCTTATATCATTATCTATGTCTTCTTACTTTAGAGAAAGTGTTAACAAAGTATTTCATCTGTTGTTCTAAGTTCCTAGCACCACACTTAGGGAATCTAATTTATCCATAGATCAAAATTCTACATAAAAAATTGGCGACTCCACTGGGGAACCCCAAAACGTGGAATTACGTGATTAAAGAAAAACAATGTAGTTTTTTGTCATGTGTTGTTGAATGTAGGCATCGCTTCGACCCACTTGGTAAAATAGTCTACTCCTTATTATCCATAATCAAATGGACAATTTGAGGCTATTAACAATATTCTTAAATGAATGCTTCAACGAATGATAGGATTTCATAAATGAAATTTTAATTTAACCCTATACTTGTCTTTGTGGGCGTACTGAACCTCAATGAAAAATGCAGCTGGGTTTACCCCCTTTCAATTGGTGTACGGTCTCGAAGCTATCTTTCCAATCCAATGTGAAGTACCTTCGTCAAAACTCACAATCGACTTATTACCTAACACCTCTGCTAAAGAAGTGCTTCTTTTTAACCTCATCCATCTTGATGAAACACGTCGTGAAGCCCAATTTTCCAAAAAATCACATAAGAGACATATAAAGGCACAATACGACAAGCATGTCTAGCCTTGCATCTTCTCAGAGGGTGACCTAGTCCTTCTTTATGATCAAGAAGTTGATGTAATAGGTACATGGAAATTTGAGCCATTATGGCATGGCCCTTATATTGTTAAAAGAGTTCTTGCTAAGGGTTCCTATGAGTTGGAAGATTACGATGGAATTCTGTTGGTGCAACCCTAAAATGGGTTTTATTTCAAACTTTACTATGCTTAAACATGAGCATAGTAAACTATTGTATTATATTGTATATGTGTTGTTGATTTTCATTTACTGTCTCAGTTTGTTTTTCTATATTTTTCTTGAATTTAGCAATCTGCTTTACATTTCATCGAAGATGTATGAATCTTTGGAACCATTCATTGGGAATGTTGATGGTGCTATTCATAGTATGCAAAATATATCCTTTGCAGCGTGGGCCATTTTCGCTCTGAATGACGATTTAGTGAGTTTTCAAGGGATTTGTATTGGTCGATCTAAAAAAAATATCACTAAGTATAGCATGTTGATCAAACTTCTCTATGATGCCATTTCATTTGGTATTAACCGCATCATCATTAGGTTAGACTCACAACTTGTGGTACTGCAACTTACTAGTGTTTATACTGTCAGAAATCCAAAACTGCATCATATGTTCCTAAGAGTTTGACTTTTCGAAAGTCATTTTGATTTCATTCAACATCAACACATTTCCATAAACTTAAACACATTAAATGATTCTTTAGCGAATTATGTTATAAACACACATTTGAAACACATGTAAAGATGCATTCACATAATTGAATAGGATTACGCAATAAAAATAGGAAAACACTGAAAAAAATAGATAGATAGTTATAGGATTTTAGAAAAATTGTGCCCAAGACACATTGGTCATCTGACCTCAAAATGTATGCAACAATTCAAAAGTAAACTAATGGTGCTCATGATAACGTGATATTGATCTAGCTATCCTACGCAGTAACTGCATCTAGCGGTTAGGAATGCCAATAGTATGGTGTTGTAGTAGCATGGGTAACTCTTCGATTCGGCAATCTTGAATCCTGAAGGTCAACACCTATATGTGTTGTTTAATCTTAGTAAGAGTCTTAGCCATATACAAATCTTGAAGGATTGCTCTCCTGACAGCCCTCTCTGCTGGCTCATCTACTCCCTGCTCTGGGTGTCCCACTAGTCGAACTTGACCTACATCTACATACATCAAAACATTAATTCAATCCTGGGAAAACATTAAAATAAAAAAACATGTATAAACCTTATAAAAATAAAAACATGATCAAAAAGTTCTTACTAATTGCACCCCACTGAGCGCCTTCTAGTAAAACTAAATCTGGATCTCCTCGAAAGTCGACGCCTGCATATGCATAGCCATCGATGGAGATAATATGTCACATGAACCAGGCGAACAATGTAGTCAAGAACATGATGGTCGATTGACCAGAATGTCTAGCCATTAGTTCTACCCATCTCTACATCCTTGGATCTCTAAGGTTACATATACCCAGCATCACATGATAAGGCTACATAAGTGGAATCCACTCTAAAGAAAAATAAATTTTTCTTCCTTCCTCCCTTTGCCTTGCTCAGTTGTTCTTTGATTTGAGAGAGTAAACCTTCATCCCAGTTGAAAACTGTTGGTTCCAAGCACTCTAATGCATACTACATGTAACATCTGTTTTCTACGCGTATTGTAGCGGTACCAGCAAACTTTGCAATCATGAATAGGATGGTTCTCAATGTCAAATCACGAATATCGTGGATGTCTATTTTCCAATCCTTGCTAGGTTCCGCCCTTGGATTGCAATACAGAAATATATAATCTCTCATCGTCTCTCCTCCAAGAGCAGACCTTGAAAGAGAAATTGGCAGGCCTCTCCTCGACAAACCTATGATAAAATAGACATCCTCCACTAAAATTGGTACCAATTTGTCCCCAATATGAAATTCCTCAATCGCAGGATCCCATGAATGAACAAGGAACTCCAATAGTTCCATCTGTTGCCTTATACCAGATATTCTAAAGTACTTCAACAACCCATAGTCTCTGAGGGCTCTTACATTACACAGATCATTTAGGGCAATCATTTTTTGTTCTCGATGTTCTCTTTCCCTCCAAGTAAGTGTCATTTTGGTTCATTGAATCCCTGAAACAAAACCATAAGACTCATAAGGACCCATTTCATTTGGGCATACTGCAAAGAAAAAAAAATTGAATTGCACCCAATGCACCCCTGGTCAAGGGACAGTGCATTGCAAGTGCACCTAGCCTTCAATTCCAATGCACGGAAACACACCTTTTCACATTCAAGGGTGTGTTTCCCTGTTTGCAAAATAACTTTACCCTAAAGGGATAAACTCCCTAAAAAATTGCAATGAAATGAAGAAAAAATAATACTAAAGGAAAGAGTAGGTTGATAGCACTAACCTAGATCAAATGGTGAGGAAAGTTGTCCACATAATCGATTACAATCAACAACTAAAGTTTGGGGAAAAAATAGGTTTAGAGCTCCAAAATGCAAATGGAAACTTTAAAATGGTAAAAATGAATAGTAAAACTCTTTTAATTAGTCATTTGATTGTTTGCAAATCATATTTATTGTTGTGACTATGGTTTTTATTCATTTTTTGTCATGAAAGATAATTTTTTTTTCCATTTGATGTTGTTTTGAACAAGTTTACTACTGACATAGTAGATTAGTCATGCACACTTATTTCAATAATTATTTTACCACAAAGCATACTTTTATCCTTATTTTTTGAGCTTTGATAAAAACGAAAAAGGACTTGAAGCACACTTTTATCTCTTTTTTGAGCTTCGCTAATGGCGAAACACAAACCCATGGAGTCATATTTTAGCTCTTTTCATACTCCGATAATGTGAAAATATTGTTGAGAACATGTCATTTTGAGCTCGTAAAGGTAAATTAATCGACATATACTCAGTATAAGTTAAACCCTTTTTCGGACTGAGATAGATTATTTATGAAAGAGGAAAACCTTAGTATAATATGGCTAGGAAGTTCTCTCAGATATCATTTTACACTTTTTCGGACCTGAGCGACAAATTTACGAAAAAAGGACTTCTGGAGTTTTCTTTTGTCCTCTTTTTCAAACTCTCTAAATATGAAAAAGGATCGGGTTGTCACTGTCGTTAGGCTCGTTAAAACATAAAATAGTGATGGCCTTGTCGATCGTGGAAATAATCGAGTTTAGTTTATCGCTAGACTCATTAAATTATTAAATAGCGATTCATATTCACCCAAAGGGTTGAATTATAGATCAAGCATATGTTATCCTCCTCAATCTTGTTAAAAAATAAAGAGGTACTTGTCGAAAGATGACTAGGGAAAATTTGGGAAAGTGAGCAGAACTTTTATGGTAGCAGGTCGCTCTTGAACATGACACTTCACTCCATCATTGTGACTTTAGGGTTGGGTATTATTCTTGACAGTTCATTCATACCTATGGTTCATCATACCTTCACTTCAGTTTTGGGTCAATGCTGCCAACTTATATCAGTGTCACCGATATGTTCAAGAGAAGTCGTCCAGTGAATACTCATCTTTCTGCAATACTCACAAACCTTCATTTTCATGACAGTCATCCCTGAACATTACTATATCAAGTCACATTTTGTCTCTCAAATTAGTAACTCTCGTTTCGCGATAAAGTGGCTTCATGTTGACATCAAATCATCATGCAGGAATTTTACTTAGAAACATCATCTTCCAGTACCATGAGGCTTGTTATAGCATCCACAAGATCCTCGCTTCTGCACCTTTGACCAAAAGATTTTTTTTGGTGTTCGACATCAAATCATCTATTCACGCCTTGAAAAATGTAATATAGTACCTTGAGAGTCATTAACATCAATGGTGGTTCTCTCGCATTTTTTAATAGTTCACATCATTGGCTGGTAATCAAACGATGTCTTACCATGTTCGACTACAAATTATATATTAACATGGCTAGACTTGTGCCCGAATGATCGAGTGAACAAGATAATAAGACCCTAGATCTAGTTTCATCCATCCAGGCTGCGATTTCAGGATTTTTATACACATCATATGTACGGTGACCTTACATAACAAATCTTCATCCAAACATGCACCTATATCTGTAGGCATGTCTTTATTGGGAAATATTCCAATGTAGATGAATTTATGCACTATGTACATGTTATTATATAGTTTAAGTGCTGAGCATGGGAACGCCTCCCTTAGCAATTTTTGATCAAGATGAAAATATCATGATGTAATGTATTGTAATATTGATGTAGGTTTCCACTCCGCTTCAATTTTAACTCATCACGTCGTAAAGCATCTCATTCAAAAATATTATTATTTTTTCCACTTCATGCTTTAGGGGCCAGCTACTATAGGTCAATTTGGGCATCATCCCCCATGACCTGGTCAAACTGGACATCATTTTCGGGACCAATGAAACATGGTCTATCATCCCCTTACATTTTAGTTGCTATATGCCCTAAGAGAAGAAAAATTCATTCATGGCTTCTACTGTGAGATTTCCAAGGTTTTAAGTATATGTTATATCACTTATGAACTCACCAGTGTATCCTCTAAAGGGAATAACTATGTTTCATATCCAACATCCTCCATTCAAGGGTGCACTGCAATGCACTTATCGACATTCAAGAGTGTGTTGGTCACCTAGGAGCGGCATTCTCATTGTGCCGGGAATCTCCACATGGACGGTGCCTTCTATAAGAGTTCATATGTGTCAAAATTTGAATCCAAGTGTCCATCTAACACCTCTAAACTTGGGAACATGTCTTGCCTATTATTAGAAATTCATTCATTGAGAAACTATCATGAGCTTCGCTATAAATTGAGCACAGATCCTAGTGCTAGGAAAGGAACAATTTTGGTAAAGAAATGTTGTTGGATTCTCATTTGAGAGAGTGAAAGTACTGATCTGCTACTAGTGTGATGTTGGATGTGATGAGGCTGGAATGAAGCTAGTGCTGGTGGCATCAAATCGATCATTGGTTGTAACCTCCCCCTTCTACTCTTTAATAAATATTGTTGTTCATTTTCCCATATATGTATCTCTTTATTTTTCTATTTCTCATGCAATGGATTCTTGAATGATATATATGTTTCACATCTAATTGATTTGAGTGATTAAGATAAGTAGGCATAACTATATTGGAATATGTTTTTTGTTCTCTATTTATGCTTGTAGGAATCAATCTGGCGAACTAAGTTGGATTTAAGGCGACAACAAAAGCGACATAAGGAGAAGGAGAAGCTCTTGGATTGCAAGTAGGTTATTCTATAATTCTATGTGTCTTCTTATTTTAGAGAAAGTGTTAGCAAAGTATTTCGTCTGTTGTTGTAAGTGCCTAGCACCAGTATTTCGTCTGTTGTTGTAAGTGCCTAGCACCACACTTAGAGAATTTAATTTATCTGTAGATCACAATTTTGCATAAAACTTAGATTCCTGAAAGGAGGATTTCTGAAGGCATTTCTTGTTGTGGTTATTTTTACAATGGGTTCTTGAGTCCCAAAAATGGGTGGAACGACTATGTTATAGCCTTGAAGGGTGAATATATGTATCTATGGATTCCCTAAATTATATTTATTGTTGAATAGATAAAGGGTGGAGGTAACAAGCCTCTAGACTCTATGTGCAATATTTTCCTTCTTAAATAATTGGTGGGTGGAGGTGGGAGAACCTATGGAACCCCTTTTCAACTACTAGTTGGAGTTTAATCCCTTGAGAAAAATTCTCCTAAGTATCAGGAACGTGGCTCATGAGTGACAAATACAAGTGAGTATTGGTTGCACCTTGTCTACGGTTGGGTGGAGAATTGTTATCCGAGACTCAATTACCCAATTTCAATTTCAATTCAAGATAAGTGTTTTTATGTGTATCATGTACGGTAAAGTTCATATTTAGACTATTAGGCTAATTTTGTATTGACTACAATAATGGTGCATGGCTCTCTTGTGATATAAAGAATGATGTTATTATGACTCTCGACATAGGAATATGGATAAATGGTTCCTTATGGTTATGGTTCTATACCAATGTTCTCTATGGAGGTTGTGTGTGTGTGTGTGTGTGTGTGTGTGTTGTATGCACATGTTCCATACAACAGTGCAGTCGGTGTGAATAAGAAATGAGGGTAGGTATAATAACTTGTGTTGATTTTATTAGTTATTAAACTTAAATTTTGAGGTGAACAATGACAACTCAAAGCCACAAATGACATGTACAGGGAAACATGTTTAAACCTTCCATCACTAGTAAATTCATCAACATGAATTATATCATGAGATGTATATATCTCACTGGAATTAATGTACTAATTCCCTAGAAATAATATATTGATAGTTTCATTGGGGAAGAATATTGCAGTTAAATTATAGAAGTGTATGAAAACATCGCTGAGTTGAGTTATTGAGCTTATGGGCTTAGTTCCTTAGATTAATTATCCATGATTATTATAATCTTTCAAGTTAATGGCGTTAAATTAAAATTGCAGTAAAATTGCCCCTCTGCAATGCTAAATAGGCATTAATACATGAATGCACATGATGAACATATCTTCTATAAAGAAAATATGCCATAAGTTTGAAAAATATAATATTTGTCTATATATTCATATGCTAGGGTCAAGATTGTTATTAATGTTATTTATTTATGGGAATGAAGCAGAATTGCTCCATTACATGAGTTTTATGTGGAATACAGGCTCATGGTGGCACGAAAAAATTGATTAATTACAGTAGGACCATTCATTGTCTAGGTAGTAGAATTATGGTTTCTCATAGAAAAACAAGAGGCATACCTAAGTCCCGTGCATGGGACTCGAGTCAATAATGTAGTTACTGGACAGTCCATAGGTTGGTGCAGGGTGATTTAAGTTTATGCCCTATGTATTGCTAGGTGTGTATATATATATATATATATTTGTGTGTGTGCATGTGCATGTGTACACGAAATGTGCATGGAGTCCATAGGGTTGAGGTCACATATGGACCAGAGTGACCAACACCAAAGCTAGAGGTTGGGCTCGACTCTATGCATGCATAGAGTTGGAGGCCTTAGCCCTGAGGGCTATGTTGTGGAACCATGTAACTATTTTCTACAACCAAGGATGGAAATAAAAATCCACAGCAAACAATGGAGATCAGTTCACAAAATTGATGGTTGTGACTAATAGTGTGACCCCCCATCTGACATCAGCAAGGGGAGGTGGGGGGTTTTGCTTTAAAATGGAAAACGTCGAATGAATTTAATGATAGAGAATCATTGGATCTCCACATGGAACCTTGAAGTGCAACCCAGATAGGATTACCCCCCCTTTTTCATTATTAATTTGGAGGGAGTTGTGATTTCAATTGATGGTCATTGATTAAATTGTTTAACTTGGGTCGTCGAATGGGGGAGGGATATATATATATATATATATATATATATATATATATATATATATATATAGAGAGAGAGAGAGAGAGAGAGAGAGAGAGAGACCCACATGTAATGATGGGGGGGTAATGTAAGGTATGGGGCATCACAGTACAACACGTGGTCGGATGCCACTAGAACCATAACAGTTGCCACTATGTGACTAAGTAGCAACATGCCACGTGGTAGGGAAAATGAGGTGGCACATTTGAATTAATAATAATTTAGAATAACCTAACATGTAATCCCAAAGTCCAATTTGGAAAAATTTTATATCACTAGAAAAGTCTCATCAAGAAAAATATGATGATGACATCCAAATTGAGTTCTAGAAACTTCGAAGAAAGTTAAGAAAAAATATACCCTGTCTCCCTAAATTTACTAAGGAAGTTGGGTACGCATAGTAAACACATTTCTAAGGATAAGGAGGTATTTTTATAATAAACTACAACTCTCATAACACATGTAATAAACCTCAAAATACACCCTAATTTTTTTTCCGTTGCCAACTAAATTCCAATACTCAAGTTGTACTCCACAAATATATGACTTATATTTATGATAATTAATTAATCATTTGTCAAGTTTTCCCTTGTAATACTTGGGTAGAAACTGATTTTAAGTTTAAAAATAATATTTCTTAAATTATAAGATACATATTTTAGGTTTTCCTTAACTTTTTCCATAACACTCTTTAATTTATGGTTTTTACTACTGGCATATTAAAATAGATTTATTTATAAATTCATTATGGGGTCTTCTAACTAGCCTATGTTTTAGCTTGAATTTAGTCTTGTACATATATAGTTAGGCCTACATGTTCTTTTTACTCCTTATTGAATTCATACAACAATTTATACGATATTATTTTTATAGATATGATGATGTAATTATACCATAAACCTTTTCCCCTCTCTCTTCGTTCTTCCATGATTAGTCTTACCCCAACATTATTTACCATACTCTACTATGGCATATGCTATTTGGTTCTTGGAAAGCTTTGCCTCTATCCCACTAGGGTTTTATGCCTATACATAATAATTATTATCAAGTCTTGATATATATCCATATTTGTGTCGTCATACACTATGTGCCATTCAAACCAAAGTGTCGAGGCCACCCAAGGGGCCTTGTCACTGTCTATGTTTAACACTGTATATGAAAGTTACCTCCACACTTGAATTGAATCATGGATTTTAACATGTGGACCATGCTTATATGTGTGGATCATTTCTATTAGTCCATGACGTACCTTCCCACCTATCCTCACATGGCTCTGCATGGAAGGGCGTGAACATTGAAATCAATGGATGGGAACGAGTGTTGTCATATCAATGGCGTAAAACATTAGGGTTTTGCTTCGAACTTAATGACCTTCTCCAAGTTGGTATGCTTGGTCATTTTCATTTGGTTTAGAAACAAAGCATCGCTCTACTTAGTGACCCGACCTCGATTGACCACTCACACCAAAATTGACAATCGTTGTACCTCATCCTCTTTCTAGGCTTCCTCCTTTCACCTTTGATGGAAATATATTATGTTTAAATATGTAAATAGCATGTAATAGAGTAGGAATTCAATTTTATGAGTTCTCTACTATTCTTTTCTTAATTACTTGTTTCATTAATTTAACTAGTTGTTTAACTACTTCGAGGTGAAACTTGTGTAGTATGTATTTCCCTAATGGTGTCAAGACTCTGCTCGATATTTATGGCTGGAAGTAAGCCTCTTTTCGCTTGTGTGTGGTTTAATTAATATTTTTCTAGGAGATTACCTTCATTCCCCTTTCTCTGTAGGTGAAATATTGTTTTTCATTTTTCTATGCATAGGACATTTGTTGGTCTACTATACAATCCAAGGTTTTGAACTAACCTTTTCCTTTTGCCTTTTGTATTCATGTTCAATAGAAAAATGTGGAGTCATTTTTGGCCTCCTCTCGGTAGGGGTTCGCTCTTGAAAGGTAAATTTTATATCATTTCTTTAAAGGGAAAAACCCTGAGTATTTTCCTCTTGTTTCATGGTTATTTCCTGGTCCATTTTAAAACTTTGCGTTTCGAGAATAAAACACTAGCACACCATGTTTTTTTAATATCCATGGGTAAATCTTTGAATAAATATTTTCAGCATCGCAACATATGTAAATATTTTGTTATGGTTAAGCTTCCTTATGCAGAAATTTTACTCATTTCTTAGAGTTTTGACTCTACATGATCTTATTAATTTGTTAGTCTTTTGCAATATTTTTAATAGAGTTTGTATTATGTTACAAGTAAAGGATATGGGTCCTCAAACACGGTCCTTTTTTTCCTTTGGTATAATATTCACCCAATTGTTTTCTCAATTTATTTTTGTTAATATTTTCTTTTGGTAATCAACCATTCATACTTTACGTTGCTGGGAATTCTCAGGTACATTAAATATTGGAATTTGTAATGCTTTTATTTATACCAATATGTAACCATTTTATTCCCTTAATGAGTTCAACCTCCTCCCTTATAGCTTGGATTCTCTTGAACTCTTGTGTCACTTCTTATGTATGTAGTTTTTTCTCTCATCGATGATAAAGACACTTAGGTTTCTGATTTAAATTAGTTATTATGGAAGTTGTTCACAATATTACCCTAAGCGTAAATGTTTATGTTAAAGGCTATCATGTCCTATTTGTATTATTGAAATGACTAAGACTGAAATCCTTCAATTAAAGAGTATTTTTATGTTTGAATTGTAATATGGTTCTTTTCGAGCATCTCTTTTAAACCACATTGTACACTAACTTTGTGCTTAGATATTCAAAAGGATTTGTGACTTAAAAAATAGTTTTTTTTCTCTACTAATTCATATATTACTATTATATTTTCTTATTAGCTTTCAATAATTGTGTGCTTTAATGAAATTCTAGGGCAAACATTATAGAATAATTCTACCCTATGATTAATTTCTTTCTCTTTTATCTCGAATTATAGAGATTGGCTATTTCCCCTCATTTTCTCACTTCTATTATTATAATGGACTTACCAAATATTATCTTAAGATATTATATCATTATCTAAATGTTTATTCAGATACATTTATTTGTCCAAAAAAAATGTGTTCGACCTAGCGCTTTGGCTCAATTTCATTTTTTTTTATGTATTAAGCTAATTTGGCCTCAACATTTTAATTCATTAATTTTTGTGATTAAAATATTGTATTAACTATAATTTCATAAAAGGGAGGGATGCTACTAGCATAAACTATACAATTTGTATCATACTTTTATTCAAATATATAGTTCTCTAATTGTTTTTTTTATAATTTTTTTATATATGTTTTCACCTAAATTGTACTCTAGATTAAGTTAATATAAGATCATTCAAAAGTAAAAGTTTATCATAGGTTATTATAGTAAATCCTTACACAGTAAGAAACATACATAAACTCCTAATATATTTGTAACATGATCTTTATTGTTGTGTGTATACATGAAAGACTTCAAAATTTTCAAATTACGTGAGGAATGTAGTTCTATTTTCCTTTTAATTTGCATGTATATTCGTAAAACTTGTATAACGTAAAAAAACTATTGCTACACATATATTCAAGAATAAAATACTTAACATGTAATAGCTATTAAAATACAAAGTATTTAGTATACAAACTTCTCAAATTGTTCTAGAAAAGAATATTGGAATTTTGATGCTCCTCCCAACCTTGAATATTCCTCTCAGATGAGTCCCCATGAGCTTCAATGGGATACAAACATAAATATTATGTTATCTTCTTCCTTTTTGTATATTTTACATCTTCATCCTAGTTCCACACGACATGAACTTAACCCCAATATAAGAAAAAATGACCCTTTTCTCGATATTCGATTTTGATTTATTAACTACCTCCTCCCTTATCCATTACTTGGAAGGTAGTTAATTTACTCATTACTAAGCTTCACTCTCCCTAGTCTTCCTAATACAACACCCTATCTATCTGGGTGAGTTATTCGGATCAATTTAATATTCATCAGATTAGATGCCTAGGTTCTACATCATCTAGGGGTGAATAAATCCAATCATTTGTTTGCATCCCATAAATTCTCTTTATCCATTTACATCCTCCATATTTTTTTACCATATTTTTTATTAATAACTTAATAAAAACATATTTAAATATAGTTACTATTAACAAAAAAAATGATTTATGTTACTAATAAACTACTCTCAGTAAGTCTTAAATGCACAACATAATCACACATGACATAAAAAAATTCAGAATTAATACTAAGTCAAGGGATATCACAAATTATTAACACGACCAAATATTATGCCCGATATATAGTTTGTGTGGCATCAAAGCCCTACATGTAGTGGTCTAATAGTGTGATCCCCACTTACATGGCCTAAATATTTTGAACATATGAAAAGGAATTGATTTGAATGGACTCTAGTCTATCCTTTTCTTCTATACATATTATTTATTTAAATAATGCACACACACACACACACACACACAGGCGAAAAAAAAAATTTAATTTACATAAACCAAAATTATATAACGATAATCATAGAATATTGTAATTTTTAGGGTCCTTAACTAGGTTGCTATCGCTTTCCTTCTAATGATCCTCAAAATCCTCCTGCCTATTTTTCCACCCAACTAACTAGAAACAACCTATTCAAATTTATAGCCATACGGAAACCCCACAAGTTCCCTATCCCTCCCTATGCAACCCTCAAACTACAATTAGCAGTGTGTGTGTCTAAACTAGTATTATCGAACACCTCCTTCAACTTCCATAGATTGTAACAACTTCTTACTGTCAAAAATCTTCGAAGTTTCCAACTTCATTCTCCTCCCTTTGACTAAAAATAAAACCTCAAGATGAAAATAGATCTCACACCATTCACTACCTCAGCTCATTTAAATCCCTTACTAATCTCCAAAATATCTTTCCAATTAATGGCTCACCTACAAAGTCATAATGCCTCCACAACTAAAGTCTGCATCCCCCATCCCAACATATAAGATTAAAAAAGACAACTCCCTAAATAATAATATTTAATACACAACAAAATAACCAAAAAATCCCAATAATATAGTCAAAATCAATTAGTCATGTGAGGGCACAATTTAATTTAATATTAAATTAATCATAATGTTATACTCAAAACTCTAAAACATTAATTAGTTATTAATCAAGCTTAAGGAATAATCATAAATTTATGTGAGTTGATCATTAATAAATTTATATCAATTAATCATTAATGAATTTATGTCCACTAATCAGTAATCAAGCTTAATTACTAATCATAAAGTTACATTTAATATTCAGCTAGCATAATAAGCCATATAATACTAGCACATTAGTGTGATGTATGGATATGTAGCTATCATATGCATACCTAAGATATATACTAATAATACCAACAAGAAGCTACACATCATTGAATCTATAAGAAGGTAGGATAATGACTAAGAATAACATAATAGAGTCAATGAGTTGGCATTACAAACATCATCAAATTATGGCTCTTCAAGGGATGATGTAACAAATTTTCTATGTCAACCACTAGTAGAAAATGATGAAATTAGTGACTAGGTGACTAAAAAAGTTAGTCACCGCAATTATTTCAAGTGAAATACTACTAAATTTGAGAAATTTTAAGTGACCGAAATAAAAATGACTAACTTAAATGACTAATTTAGTTTAGGGATAAAATATATGACTATATAATAAGTGACCAAACTAAAAGCGACTAACTAAAATGACTAATTTGGTCTAGGAATAAAATATATGACTAGATAATAAGTGACCAAACAAAAAACGACTAACTAAATGACTAATTTAATCTAGGAATAAAATGCATGACCAAACAATAAGTACAAAAAGTATATGAATTAGTCATTTATGTTAGTAATTGTTAATTGTGTCACTCTAGAAATGAAAAATTGCAATTTTGATACTGAAGTGTGATTTGGCCGAATTTTATTGGTTGCAGTGTATTTTTCTGGCCCAATGGGAAGCTTCCACGTGGCCCAACTAGAGGCCACCACGTGGCGCCTCCACATTGGCTAAAAAATTGTTAAAGTTTGAAAGGCCTTGGCAGGAATCAAATCGATGACCTGCCATAAAAAACTCCAAAGCCTTACCATCTCACATATAGGTGGTTCTCAACCATAATGTCTGCCACTTATATTTGAACGACATGTATGGGCGCATTGGGAGGAGGGGTCAAGTGATGAGCCCTGACCCCTACTCGTATCAAACCCACAGGACCTGTCGCAGAGGTGTTGGACGGATAAATCGTTCTTGCGGACAAGACCAATCTCCCTAGTACTAAAAGTATCTAGCAACAAATAGCCAAATAGACTAATATTTCTCTAAGCATATATAATATATGAAAAGCTCTATATAGGTGTTAAAAGACCTACCTTATGTCTAGTGCTTGTTTGAAGTTGTTGTTATCCTTCGCGCGCTTGAAGGAGTTTCGCTTGTAAACTTGTAGTCACAAACAAGAAAAGTATTACATAACACCTGTATAGACATCATCATAAACCATGCTTATCATAGTGATCAAGGAATATATGAAATAAACCATTAACAAATAGCTTATTGAGATAAATGATTATATTTGTATTAATTTCAAAAGAAGGAAAACCTTACAACCTGAGCCTTGATGTTGCACAAGCCTTCCCGGGGTCCGAAGCAGGAGTCTCCTCTACTTTGACAAGATCTACACTATTTCAACCAAGACAAATAGAGGTATGTAATCTCTCCTCACAAAAGTCTTGTTTAACTGATTTTGAATCTCAACAACACTTATCCTCAAATATTATAAAGCTTCAACTCCCTTTGAGGCTACCCAATGCCTCTTTTTATAATGGAAAAGAGGAGGTTTTTCTATTCCAAATATGAAGGGATAGAATCCTCCTTCAAAGGGATAAGCTCCTCACATCAAGGGGTTAGCTCCATAAGGTAAGGGATACATGTACCTTATCAAAGCGTACTTAGTCCCTAAAATTCTCATCTAGAATCTTCTAGAATTAATCTCAAATCAAATTTTTAACTTTACTTTCTTGCCTTTTTAGTTTTACAGGAGTCTGCACCTATAACACATAGAAAGTGCGGTTTTGGTCCGCAGGATAGCAGAACATTAGGTGCGGGCCCGCAGAAAATGTATAGATAAAGTGCGATACCAAAGTTTAGGAGATTTTTAGGAACTTTTCTCTGATTTTCAAGGCTTGATATGAAGAACTGATATGTTAGACTTGCAAAAGGAGGAAGTATGAGTTATAATGAGCTCATACCCATAGCAGAATGTCAGGATGACAATTTTTAGTGTAACAGATTGCCCCCTAAAGTGCAAAGTCTGGAATAGATGAAACTGAAGTCTGTCATATATGAAGAGTGTAGTACTTTATCATTCAAGGATCATCCTGTGGACACCCCATTTGGAACCTGTAAAAACATTCAATGCAAAATATATATGTATACATATCATCGCTGAGGTAGGCATTCCCATACTCAGATCAAAACTAACTAGAACTAACTTAAATTGTTCTGATACAGGAATGATTTTGAATACATCACAGTATAGACATTTGTAGACATAGTATGGACACAGCCATCTATTTATAAATAGTCTATTGTATGAATGATAAAAAAATTCCTCGCAGCCTGGATGGTAGAAACTAGATCCAGGGTCTTGATTTCAGCATCTCGAACTAGTACGATTCTATCCATGTGAATAAATGTGTTGAAGTCGAACATGGTAGAAACCACTTGATTACCATTCAATGATGTAAATTGTTAACAAGTGTGAGAGAAACCACCAGTAATTTCAATGGCTCTCAAAGTACTTAGTACAATCCATGAAATGTGAATGAATGAGCTGAAGTCGAACATCTCACGGAATCATTCGATCGAAAGTCAATGATGCAACCGGTCGTTGAAGGCGAGAAACCTGCCATTAAGGCATGCATATTTCAAGGTACTGACGATTTCTGGATCAACTTCCTAGATAATGAGTTGTCGTCGATAGAAAGTGATCTGTCGTAGGCAAGCCCACAACACGAAATCATAGATCAATTTTTGAAAATATATTGGCAAGGAATGACTCAGGGATGGTAAAAAATGGATGACAGATATTTTGTAGATGAATGGTTTATTTGAACTGTCCTCTTGAACACATAACGACACTGCAAATGGCTTGGTAACAATTGACTCAAAGCTAATACCCAGAAACCGGATGAAAATTTTCAATGGGGCTGATTAATTGTTTAGGCAAAGGATTTCCCAACCCAGGTGAATGAAAGTGTCGTGTTCAAGAGTGATTGACTGGATTTTCGAAAAATCAAAATAAAAAAAACACGCCCATTTTTCTCTCTTTTCCCCCACCATTTCTGGCAAGTACCTCTTTATTTTTTACAAGCTTTAGGAGGATAACATTTGCTTGTTTATAAGCTCATCCTTAGGATGATTCCAACTTAGTTTAAAATTCAAACCCTAAGAAGGAGTGGTCCGTTCTTGTTTTTAAAATTGAACAGGTCCTTTACTATTAAGTTTTAATGAGTCCAATATAGGAGAAACTCAGTGTTTTTCAATTTTAGGAAGTCAGAAGAAAAAACTTAAGAAAACTCCATGGGTGTACTTTTCGTAAATTTAGTCTCTCGGGCCCGAAAAAGGATAAAATAATGCGAGAGAGAACTATATTGACTGTAATTAGTCAACGTATACCTTTTTTGTAAATAGTCCATTTCATTCCGTAAAAGGGGTAAACTTATACTGAAGGGACGATCATTCATTTACTTTAACGAGTTCGAATAATCAAGTACTCGGTAATCTTTGCATATTTAGAGAGTCTAAAAAGGGCTTAAAAGAGGACTCCAATGTTTCGCTTTTTCGTAAATTTTTTAAAGAGTCCGAAAAAGTGATAAAAGTATGCTCTTTGTTGAAAAATGATCAGTTTTCCTAAAAAATCCAATTTCTGCACAAAAACTTGAAACATTACACATACATGTTTGAAATAAGTAAAAATGCTTTCAAAAATACCCTTTTTAAAGTGAAAAATAAACAAATTAAAAATTCATCTATTCGAAAAAACTTATAGAAAGGACTTTTTCAATTTCATTTTTACTGTTCAGTTTCAGAGTGAAAAGTAAAAGATTTTGGGTAAGAAAGTTCCTGTGAAGATTCTGGAAAATCCGTTCAGCGAAATCGAGAACCATCAGTCCCAGGTAAGCCACGACCTCTTAATCTTGTATTTCATCTATTTACAATTCACTTTTAGGCTTTAGATTTTATTTTTAGGGAAAAATATGGTTTAAAAATTCTCCCGCGGGGGTCCGCAGGTAAGACACATGGGACCTACGGACCCTGACTTTTTTCTATAGAGAAAAAATTCATGGGTCTGCACTCATCACACATAGCGCATGCGTTTCTATGCACTGTGTATAAAGGCTAAGTGCAGTCCCCGCGCGTTTAAATTTAAAACTCAAATTTCTCATTTACCGTCCAAAAATTTCCAAATTAGATTGTTCTAACTTGTGTTTTTATGCGTTGTAGGAGTAACAAGATGTTGATTTGGAGAGAACGCGAACATGAGGATGTGGATGATGCCGCAATGCTCCATTTTCCCAAAATGCAAGCATTAAAAGCATGCGGTATATATAAATTCTGGGCCATCCAAGGCATGAGGGCATAGGTAGACCTCCTGACATGGCTGATAAACAGGTGGAACGTGCAGGACCAGTGTTTTATTATTGGTGGCCACCGGCTCGAAATTGAGCTGGAGGATATTTATTTTTTGACTGGTTTGTCCAAAAGGGGCAAACAAGTTTCTCTTTTTGGGACTAGGCCAGGTGGCCAGTCTGTCGCTAGTCTTCAACTAGAATTTTGTAATGATCAGGCAAACCCTAGGAACAAACGGATTGACATAAAAAACATCATCCGTCCCGAGTTGAAATTTATTGCATTTACTGTTACCAAACTGTGTGGGAGTGTTGCGCTGCATGTGGCTACCGGTTCCCAAATGCGTATTGCTGTGGACTGTTTTCGTGGCACCATTTTGAACTGGTGTGAAGCTGTGTTGGCCAATATAAAATGCCAATTGACTAGAGCGAAGAATGGTAAACTAAACAACTTTGGATATAGATCCATTGTCGTTACCTTTTCTCTAGAGAGGATCCCCATGCTAGCTCTGCAGAGTATTTATGTTGATGCTGGTCGAGTTCGAGAACCTAGGATGACTCGTTGGGTCGCACTGATGGCCCGTCACAGTATTGAGGGCTCTGAAATTGTTCGATTTCCTCCTTCATATTTTCGTTGGCTGGATCGCCAAATTTTTACCATAGAGGACTTTCCATATGCCGGGATAGATTTCCACGGCGACCGAGAGATGACTCTCCTAGCCGGGGAACAGTGGGATGAATCAGGTAAAATCATTTTCAACAATTTCTAAGTTCTAATTTTTTATTTTATTTTATTTTATTTTATTTTTTTTATTTTTTATTTTTATTTTTTATTTTTTATTTTTATTTTTTTTTATTTTATTTTATTTTATTATTATTATTTTTTTATCGTCTTTGAAGCTAATAACTAAAAGTTTTGAATGTAGATGTGGGCCCACGGTGACCAGCCCATCTCCAACCTTATGAAAGAAGACAACCAGCTGCAATTGCACCAACCCCAGCCCTAGCAGGCCAATCAGCGGAAATCTTGTCTGACTTAGAACATCACCTAGAGCGCCTGACTCTAGATATTCCAGAGACGGACATAGATGAGATTCCACTCAGATTACAGAGTTACGTGATTGGTGTTCCAGGACCTTTTAGGAGGTTCCTATGTAGGGTGGCCCGAGCAGTGGTCTCTTATCGTGATCACCATCAGTGATGGGATGATCGTTTGTAAACTCATATTTTGACTTTTTGTGTTATCATTCTACCAATAATAAGGTGTTTCCAACCTATGATCGAAGATGATGTATATTTTTTTGAAAACACTCCTATATTATGATATATCACTATTTACCAGCTATCTGTGTGCATGTTATGGATGCTGTTTGAGTTATTGTTTTGATTATTGCAAATGTTGATTTATCATACTAGAAGCAACTGCATCTGCTAATGTATTTAAATGTCTTGGAATATGTTGATATTTGATATAATCAAATTCACGTTCCAAGAAACGAACTATTAAAAATAACTGTAATAACACTGGATTCCTAATGGTATAGACCCTGTTAAGCTGTAATACAACAAGTTTAGAATCCAACCTAACAATCAAACTCCGAATTCCAAATGATATGGATTCAGACAATAACTCAATCACTGCACTATACTCGGCAATGTTATTCATTGTTTGACCAAGGCTTACCCCATGCATGGATATTAACTCGTCAGAGGGTGAATAAATAACCCAAGCTGCGGAAGAAATGTTCCATGTACTACGACAAGCACCATCAGCAAAACCAATTTAGGTTTGAAGAGATGTCGACATCTGCAATATCAGGAGTAAAACTCAGATAAGCAGGAATAGTGCTAAAAACACACTTCTAAACTAGGCACACTTTTCTAATCTAAGACACACCAGTAGTAAAGAAATCTAATCTAATAAAAAATCTCCACACCAAGTTTTAAGCATAACATCGCTTTAGATAAAGCCCATTTCTGGGTTTATCCAAAGGGACACCGTCAAAATATATCAACTCATAGGCCCCTTTTTCTAACTTTCGTTTGACAATGAAAGGACCATGCCACATATGCACGAATTTCCTAGCCCCTAGTTTATTGTTGGCATGTTCATAAAGTAAGACTAGGTCTCCTTCTGAAAAATTTCTAGGGGTCACACTTCTATCATACTGAGCTTTAATTCGTTTAACATGAGCCTCGTTTGCTATTGCAGCATTTCGTCGATTCTCATCTAGTTGAGCCAAGTACAAGAAACAGTTCTCCTCTTTAGATGTAGTTGGGAGTAATTCTATGGCTAATTTCGGTGACAGAATTTCGCATTCAATCGGCAACACAGCTTCCAAACCATAAACGAGTTGAAAGGGAGTGAAACCAGTTGATGTTTTTACCAAGGTTCGATATGCCCAAAGTGCTGAAAATAACATGGAATGCCAATTCGTCTTGTGAATACCAATAATGCGTTTGATCATGATGACTAAAACTTTATTGATGGCTTCAACCAGACCATTGGCTTGTGGATAATACGGAGTGGAACTATCGTGACGTAGGCCAAGTTGATCTGTCAGTTCAGTCATCATGACATTCCGAAAATGACTTCCATGATCTGTAATAATGGCTTGAGGAACACCGAACCTAGAAATTATGTGATTAAATACGAAAGTTGCAGCACTCTTGCCGTCAGCCGAAAATGTAGGCATCGCCTCGGCCCACTTAGTAAAATAATCTACTGCTAAGATAATATACGCATGCCCCCCGGCCGAGTGAGGGTTACATGTAATAAAATCGATACCCCATTTCGCAAAAGGACCAACAACAATTATAGGGTGAAGAGGAGCGAGTTGCGCGGGCATTTTACGATCAAAAAGTTGACAATTGTGGCATTTCCGGACCGCATAAATACAATCTTTGAATAATGATGGCCAGAAATAACCAGCGCACAATATCTTTTGGGCAGTGGCATACCCAGACATATGACCGCCACATGCTCCAGAATGGAAATCATTTAAAATCTTTTCAGCTTCATCATGAGTAAGATAGCATCGGAAAACATAATCCGCTTCATGACGATAAAGTGTATCACCAATAATATTATACTGTTGGGATTGGAAGCATATTTTCCGTCGCTGAGATCGTGAAATTTCAGGCCAAAAAGATTGGGTTTGGAGATAAACGATAATATCTCCATACCATGGATCAATAGTACTGATAAGAAACAAAGATTCGTCTGCAATGGACTCTTCTGCCACTGTTTTAGTATCAGTAGAGGGGAAATCACACATAAGTTCCCCAAAAACCAAAGATTTCTTTGCCTTGGATTTTTCAAATTCCAAGTAAAATTCCTGTAGGATGACTATCCATTTGGAATACTTGCCCCCTAGCAATTGTTTGGTCAAAATGTACATCATAGGGTTACAGTTAAAAATTACTGTGGTTTTGCGTAACAAAATGTAATGTCTAAATCTTTTGACAACTTGTACAGCTGCCAAGGCCAATTTCTCCACATGTGTGTATTTGATCTCAGTCGGATGCAAATTTCGACTAAGATAGTAAATCACATGTTCATTATGAGATTCATCTTCCTGAACTAATACCATCCCAATGGTGGAATGAGAAGCGGCGAGGTACAAAAAGTAATCCTGATTGTAGTTGGGAGGATGCAATAACGGTGCATGGGTCAACGCGTGTTTAAGTGCATCAAAAGATCGATCAGCGATCTCATCCCAAAAGAATGGAATGTTTTGTTTCAACAATCGGGTAAAACCTTTTGTAAGCTCGGCATAGTTAGGAATGAATCGACGTAAAAAATTTTCTTTCCCCTACAAACTTTGGAGTTGGTGTAAAGTCAAAGGAGGAGGCAATTTAATAATAGCTTCAACCTTCGACGGATCGACGCGAATGCCTGCTTTTGAAACAACAAATCCCAGTAAACGACCCGATTCTACACAGAAAACACATTTGTGTGGATTCAGCCAAATTCGATAATGTCGACATCTCATAAAGATAGCTCGTAAGTGAGTGAGATGATCGGCTTTATGTGATGAATGAGCAGGTAAATCATCGAGATAAGGCTGCACAATGTGTTTAATGTCATGAAATGCGTAAGACATTGCCCGTTGAAAAGTTGTTCTAGCGTTCTTTAATCCAAAAGGTAGTTTGCAATAAGAAAACATCCCCCATGGACAAATAAAAGTTGTTTTCGGTTGATCATCAGGGAGTATGTTTATTTGATTGTAGCCCGAAAATCCATCCATAAAAGAAAACATTTCACTGCTAGCACAATCATCAATTATTTGATCGATATAGGGGGTTGGATAATTGTCCTTAGGAAAAGCTCGATTAATATCCCTATAATCGATACATACTCTTATTGTTCCTTGTTTTTTAGTCACAAGAACAATATTCGATACCCAATCCGTTAAGGGGATTGGATAAATGAATCCTGCACGAAGTGATTTTTCAACTTCTGCTTTGATAGCACCAGCTTTCTTAGGATGAATTTGACGTAAACGTTGACGAATAGGTTTAGCATCCAGGTAAGTCTTAATTTCATGTACAATGATTGACAGATCAATTCCTGGCATTTCTTCATAGAACCAGGAAAACACATCACGGAATTCTTGAAATAGGGCTTTATAAGCTTTAATTTCATCTTCAGTACAGCAAGCACCTTTATGAATGTTTTCAATTATTCCTGGTTTTACTGAAATGTCAATGGGAACCGTTCGAGATATATTTTCCAAATTTAACTCAGAATCAAGATTTTGCAAAGGATTCTGTGGTTCTTTAACATATTCAGCAGTAAAAATTGAAGCGAAATCATCTTCAAAATGATCTATCTCAGGTAAAAACGAAGATCGATGATGTAGATCTTCCCATGGTAAATCGTCAACAGAAAAAAACTCACAAATTTGCTCATCGGTATGAATAAGTTCAGGAAATTTCGTTGTGGTCGAACTAGATATAGAAAGTGATTGCTCATGGATCCCATTCATTGGATCAGTTTCGGTTGAAAAGGGGTTGGAAAGTGACTGTACAGCCTGATACGCAATTTAAAATGGACTCAAAGGCATCATGCCATCAAATGAATCTAACTTGGAGTCGGAGGGTACGATCCAAGGATCATCAAACGTAACAGTGTCTGACGAAATCATGTGAATATTTGCAATAGAAGGCGATACGTTAGGAGGAGGAAAGGAAAAAGTTCCTAGTAAACCAGAATCTTTAATCAATCCTACTCCAACATCCTTATAAGGGATAGCCGCTTTACCAACGTGCTGGATTGTTTCTGTAGAGGCTGGGTCGGAAGAGAAATAAGTTAACTAATCTATTGTAACGATCTTTCCTTGATATGGAAATTTTATGAGTCAAAAGACCGAAGAAACAACAGCAGTCATAGCATAAGACCAACTGCGACCTAGGAGAAGGTTGTAATCTAGAGGGGCATCAACCACTTCCACATCTAGATTTACTATTTTACCTTCGACCCCTATGGGTAAATCCTGCAAAATACCAAAAGGTTCAAAACCTCGACCATCAAAAGCCTTAAGAATCGTCGGAGATTGCTTAAGTGTAGGAGAACCAAGTGATTTCCAACACTGAATCGACATAATACACATTGAAGCTCCCTCATCAATCACATTCTGAAAGATTGGTCTTTTTTTTATTAACACTGGAATCTGGAAAGCCATTTGGTGAGGTAGACGAGGTGTACTATTTTCTAAATCGAAGATTATAAGATTGTAATCCTGAATATCAACAGCCCCTATAGCAGACAAAAGCAATTTACATTGTGCTGGGCATGATTGTAGCACTTCCAAAGCCGACATTGTTGAAGGAGAAATAGCTAAGTCTTCAACAATGTTGTAATTCTGAGCAGCTCTCGCATGTGGATTGAAAGCTGATTTACGAAGAACACCTTTAGCAGGCGGTTTGATTATTAAGTCTGGGTTTTGTTTCTCGATTTGTAGCAGACCAAAAATAGGACGAGGTGTAGTTGATGCGTTTGTATTAGAATATTTTTCTTCTTTACCATAAATAGGATTCTTACTACCGTAATCTTGCGATTGCGTCGCGATCCTTACATGAGACATCATCATAATAGGTTCTTCAAAATTAGTCGAGGTAGAACCAACCATATTACTATCTTGAATTGGAAAATGATCCTTCAAGACAGTAGGTTGTTGCGATCCTTTAACGAATTTCGTAACTTCGGCTCGATATGGACATTCTTTCGTTAAATGATCCTCTTCACAAATGAAACAAGGATAGCGAGGTTTACGTTTTTCGTCATTGGATTCATTTTTATCATTTTTCTCTTTTGAATTCTCTTTGTTTTTATTCTTCCCTTTCTTTTTACCACTGGATTTAGATTTGGTCGTAGATGTCTCTACGACGTGAATATCGGCAGAAACTTCGGGGGAAGATTCTCCTTTCGAGGAATCACGTAAAGTTATAATAGGAGAAGAATTCTTCGAAGAATTCTTCTTGCTTTTAGAATTGACCGTACCAATCATACCGTCAGTGGCATGAGACCCTAAAGGAGCAGCAGCTATTTGACCTTGTTTTGGAAGGTCTGGGATTTTTTCATGTAAAGTACCTGACTGTGTATAAACGAGATCAAGGTACTGAGCTTGAGAAATTACTTTCTCTTCAGTAACAACACCAGCCTTAGCTACATCTTCAGTAATCTTGGGTAACAATGATTTAACAAACCATTCCGCCAAAATTTGATCCAGAATATAAACTTTCACCAAACGTCTCCTACGTTGCCATTCATGGATATGATCAGAAATATATGTAGACGTGGATTGTTTCAGCGAAGTTAATAATTCCGTGCCATTGTCTTACCTGACTGGAAACTGAAAATGAGTCAAGAAGGCAGTTGCTAACTGACTGAAGTTATGAAACGAGCCTCGTGGTAACTCGATGTACCATTTGGCTACAAGACCAATAAGAGTTCTTTGAAAAAGACGTAAGCAAATCGAATCATCAATAATTGAATTAGACGCACACCAGAGGTGATAATTCATGACGTGATTTGATGGATCCTCTCCTGACTAACCTTCGAATTTTGGTATATCACTGGGAAACTTATGTGGCATTGGCAGCCAGTTCTGATAATAAAAAATTGGATCATTCGTAAGGCGTGTCAAATCAGGTAAAACTAAAGTTGCTATAAATGGTAATTGACGGTTAGGATCACGAAAAACTTGAGTAGCCAAAGCAGTTCCAGGAGGTGGATACCTAGGATAGCTGGGAATCGGATTTGCATTAGGAATTATGTAACCTCCCGGATAACCAGGATTAATCGTACCAAACTGGGGTTGTTGAGGCTATTGATAAGTATAGCCAGGGTACGGTTGATACTGATAGTTTGGATTTTGTGTATAGGGACCGAATTGTGGCTGTCCCTGGTATGGTTGATACGTGAATTGCGGTTGACTTGTGACAACTCTACTTGTACCAGTTTGTCCTGCAGGTATTTGAACCGAAGTCTGAACTGAAGGTCTTGACTGAGGTACAGAGACTTGAGGGATTTGCATGGATACAGGGATAGTCGAACTCGGGGTTACAGATACTCCAGAAACAGGTGTTGCAGGTTGGATAGTCATTGCAGCGGTTGCAGCAGTTTGAGGCGGAGTTTGAGGTGAACTAGGCCCAGCCTGCTGAATAGAACTAGGTTCAGGAGTTTGAATAGTTGGCTGGACAGATTGCTAGGTTGGACTAGAAATTAAAAGGTTGTCCAGGCTGATAAGGCAACTACACATTAGGCTGCATAGGCTATTGATATTGGGATGGATCCCACACCATCATTCTGAGGTATTGTCCCGTAGAAGGTTGAACATAAGGACCATAACCTGGTTGAACGTAGGGTTGATAATTAAGAGGTAAATTTCTGGCTCCTTGAATAGATGGTTGACCAGAAGGCTATTGGTAGCGTTGAATTGGGTATTGACCTTGAGGTTGATAACCCTGAGGCGCGTACTATGGCTGGGGTTGATAAGGACCCTGAGGAGCATACTGATTTTGGGGTTGACCTTGAGGTATGTATTGTCCTGAAGGTTGATACCCTTAAGGTATGTACTGTCCTTGGGGTTGTCCCCCAAAATAATATGATTTCATAGTTTGTCCTGGGAAAAAGCTACCTTGAGGTTGTGCCCCAGGTGGTAACTGACTACCTTGAGGTTGCCCTCCAGGTGGTAACTGACTATTTGAAGGTTTCCCCCCGGGTGGTAACTGACTACCCTGAGGTTGCCCCCCAGGCGGTAACGGATTTCCCTGAGGTTGCCCCCCAGGCAGTAACTGACTGCCTTGTGGTTGAGGACTGGGAACATTACTAGACATCATAAAAATTTTCTCTGCATTCGACGTTTCAATTTTAAGACCATTAAGACTAGATGATAACATGTTTTCAATGGGTTGAGGAGCTGCTCCCGAGAAAGTACCAGATAGAGCCTGGTATCCCGAAGGAATAAAAGGACCACCGTGTAAAAATGATTCCGGAGTCTGGGAAAACATGGATGACTCTCTTTCCATAATGGATGGCGGATAGTAACCTCTGGGTGTAGGATGAAATCGAACTTGGGGTGGATGAAAAGTAAGACCCAGATTCTCTAAAAAAAAATTAAGGATAGATACCAAGCACTAGTTCGAATAAGGCTGTAGAAAATAGATTCACGCTCCCTAAGATTTAAATATTGAGGGGAGTCGGGAAGATATATATCTTCATCTGGATTAGTAAGTTCTTCAATAGAAATAAGACCAGCTGGAAGATCGTCAGTGACGATATTTCTTACCCTAGGTGAACCAAGATCGCTAGAAGTTGGTGAAATAAATCTTGAGAATGTTTCCAAAATAGAAAGTTTAGTTTCAGGTTCAGAGATTTCAGGTTCATCAACTAGTTCACTGGAAGGAGAAATATAACCAGTAACTTCAGAAACTGAAATCGGCTCTTGAATGTATTCTGTTGTAGGTGTTTGATAATCAGGATGAATTACAACGGATGAAGTTCCAATTTCTGTTGATCTAATCCTACTGCTGCTAGATGATACTAGAGCACGTAGCCCTTCAAGTTGACTTGGTGTAAATTGAGGGGGTTTCCCTTGTAGTCTCCGGGATTGTCTTGGTAAGTCCACCACGATTAAAAAATTAATTAACCACACGCAAACAAAGAAAATTTCAATGAAAACACCTAAAGTCTCTAAGAAACAAAAAATTGAATCATATGCTTAAAAAAATCTAAGAGTTCAAACCACACACAAACAGTAACTTTCCGTACTAAAAAAACTAGTTGGTGATGAAATCCAACTTAGTAGAAATTTAATACGAAAAGGGCAGTTGGAGCAGTTACCCTGACAACCTGCTTAATGAAACAGACCGGTGCAAGTTTCTCCACTATACCATTTCGAGTGAAGATAACCCTCCGAAGAGTCCAGGTGAGTCTAGCCGACGCCTGCTCCAGGTACAGTGGGATCTTCACTCCATCGTCACCTTAGGAAATAATCCTAAAGATTATGGCCTCTAAGGTTACCAACAGAAACAAATATACCTGGGGGAACAATCTACGATCCGACACACACTCAAGGGCAGAGTAACAAAGCTCAATCCCCTTGAAGGTTCCTTGAAATAATCCAAGGTATGCCACCAATTGACCCCAGGCTCCTCAACAATGGTCTATCCGAGGTTTACCGTTGTTAATACGTGTATATTTTCTATTGTTCCCAATTAGGAAGGATTGATTATCTCACTGGTTCAGATATGATCTCGTGCTTAACTCCTTTAGGAGGAGCTTCCCAGAGCATAGATGCAACAATTGGAATTTCTTCCTACCGCAAGATTTGTCTACTTGTTTGTTTTTACTATCTTGGAGAGTTAATTACTCCCTACTCCAAGATACTAGCCTAAGCTATGTTGGTGATAAGAGCCCTAGAAAATAAACGATTGCTAGATGAATTTTAATTAAGCGTTACTTTTATGAGTTGTTTCTTAAGTCAATGGGTGTGGAAATGAAACTTTGGTGGTGTGAAGACTCGATTTCCAAAAACACTAAAAATGCACCTAAAAATGATAATCAATTCTTTTTCTTTCAATGAACTTCTATCTAAAGAAAGAGTTGGAGAATGCAATCCTTTTAATAAACAATTCTTCCTTTAAACATGAAGAATGATTGAAAGAAAATATTTTTGTCTTTTCCAATAAATGATTGAAGCTCACAACGAAATCCCTTTTATTTCAAAACTTGTAGCTTCAAAAACAATTTTCCTTCAAAAGAGATCTACAAATTTCTAAAAAGCACTCAAAACTACAAAACTAATTTTGAGATCTACTAATTTGCACTCAAAACTACAAAACTAATCTTGAGATCTAAAAAAAAATTTAAACAATCTAAATGAGTAAAAGCTTTAAGATTTTTTGAAGAATGTTTTACTTAGTTGTTCAGCAAACTAAGGATCTATTCGTCCAGAATAACAAACAGATCAAAAACACTCAATTATGTTTTATAAAAATGAAATTCAAAAACCAATAACAAAGTTCTTTTTCGAAGATTTGCAAAGAAACAAGTAGCTCTATTTCTCAATAAAGGATGATTTCACAAGCAGGTCAGATTCAGCAAAAAGACAAGAAAACCAATGTAATCTGAGGTATTTCAAAATGTCAAATGCTTCAAATCGTTACAAAGACCAAGTGAAATTCAATCCAAAATGCAAAGTCTTCTAGAAAATCATCAAAAATCAACACTGTTGGAATTCATTCATAGAAAGTTTTTGACAGAAAGAGTAATCAATCTAGGCAAAAATCAAAAATACTAAATCAAAATAAAGACAAACTAGAAAAAGAAATCTAGAGTTTTTCTAAAATTTAAACAGGGTCCGTAGGCTTCCAGAAGTACCAGGTGCGGTACTGCACTGTTTACTAAAAGAAGATGCAAAACTGCCGGCACTATCAAAAGAAGACAGAGTGCAGTCCCAGAAAAAATTAGAGAAAAACACTAAAGATTTAAAAAATTTCTAAAATAGAGAAAACCTAAACTACCTAGGCAGATGTCTATCAATCAAAAACTAAGAAAAAATTTTCCTCGAATCAAAAATAAAAGAGAACCAAAAAACACAACAAGTTCTTCCCCAGTGGAGTCGCCAATTTGTTGGACGGATAAACCGTTCTTGCGGACAAGACCAATCTCCCTAGTACTAAAAGTATCTAGCAACAAACAGCCAAAGAGACTAATATTTCTCTAAGCATATATAATATATGAAAAGCTCTATATAGGTGTTAAAAGACCTACCTTATGTCGAGTGCTTGTTTGAAGTTGTTGTTATCCTTCGCGCGCTTGAAGGAGTTTCGCTTGTAAACCTGCAGTCACAAACAAGCAAAGTATTACATAGCACCTGTATAGACATCATCATAAACCATGCTTATCATAGTGATCAAGGAATCTATGAAATAAACCATTAACAAACAACTTATTGAGATAAATGAGTATATTTGTATTAATTTCAAAATAAGGAAAACCTTACAACCTGAGCCTTGATATTGCACAGGCCTTCTTGGGGTCTGAAGCAGGAGTCTCCTTTACTTTTACAAGCTCTACACTCTTTCAACCAAGACAAATAGAGGTATGTAATCTCTCCTCAAAAAAGTCTTGTTTAACTGAGTCTGAATCTCAACAGCACTTATCCTCAAATATTCTAAAGCTTCAACTCCCTTTGAGGCTACCCAATGCCTCTTTTTATAATGGAAAAGAGGAGGTTTTTCTATTCCAAATATGAAGGGATAGAATCCTCCTTCAAAGGGATAAGCTCCTCACATAAAGGGGTTAGCTCCATAAGCTAAGGGATACATGTACCTTATCAAAGCGTACTTATTCCCGAAAATTCTCATCTAGAATCTTCTAGAGTTAATCTCAAATCAAATTTTTAACTTTACTTTCTCGCCTTTTTAGTTTTATAGGAGTCCGCATCTATAACACATAGAAAGTGCGTTTTTGGTCCGCAGGATAGCTAAACATTAGGTGCGGGCCCGCAGGCAATGTATAGAGAAAGTGCGATACCAAAGTTTACGAGATTTTTAGGAACTTTGCTCTGATTTTCAAGGCTTGATATGAAGAACTGATATGTTAGACTTGCAAAATGAGGAAGTATGAGTTATAATGAGCGCATACCCATAGCAGAATGTCAGGATGACAATTTTTAGTGTAACAAGAGGCAGACTGAATAAAGGAGCATGGACCAACCCCAAATCCTAGTCATTTTCATAGCCCATGTTCACTTAGTCATGTTCACAAACCGACATATTTTAACTATAAGAAACTTTTTATTATTAATATTCTCTCTCTCTCTCTCTCTCTCTCTCTCTCTATATATATATATATATATATATATATTTCATGGATATGGTTGCAATATTCATGCATGATTTCAAAATATATTTTCACTCATCTTTTATTGTTAAGATTTGGAGGAAAATTATCTAAAAATAAAATCTTTGAAGATAGCTTGTACTCTAGCTAATAACATATTTACCATATTTTAACTTCCAATATAATTTGAGTAAATCTTTGCGTAAAAAATGGATATGAATACTTATCTAGGGTTACTTCCATAATTATTTATGTGTTCCTTAACACTTATGTAAAAGTAAAACTATTAATATGTAGTTTTATTAGTGGTTACTACCCATCAAGTAAATAATTTTTCCACTTCACTTCTCATTTTTTTTAAATTTCCAAAACAAATCTATATAGAACTGTAAACATATCTATATAAAATTCTATTTTACTATTGAGTGCTATTAATTTAAAATATATGTAAATAATTATAAATATTCAATTTCCTAACTATCCAATTTTATAACTATCTAAAAAAAAAAAAAAACCCTGCCAATCAATATAAAATTATATTTTCAAATTAAGTATTTTCAATTTAATCTATATAGGATTTTATTTTCCAATTAATTATTATTAATTTAAAATAAAATATATGTAAATAATCATAAATATTCAATTTGGTAATTAGCTAAAAATAAAATTAGCCTTCAAATCTATATAGGATTCTATTTTCCTTATTGAGTGTTATTAATTTAAAATATTTTCAACTAATAATAAATATTCAAATGTGTAACTATCATAAAATAAAAAGGGCGCGATAACGAATATCCTTTCAATTGTGTAACTATATGAAAATAAAAAGGGCACCATAGTGAATATCATTTCAGAAAAATAGTGTTGTCTGCCCCATTCGACCTCTTTAGTCATCTAGGGCAAATAGTGATGAAAACCCCAAAAATAACAAAAGAAAGAGCAAGATGTTGGATCACGCCAGAGGAAAAGGAAAATTTACATCAAAAGGAAGCAGAGTACTCATCCAGAGAACTGGGCACCACTGCAAATACATGGGTGCAACCTAACGTAAGTGGCGAAGGACTAGCAGCTCGTGAGGGGCACAATGCGACAATCATTGATCACCGTATATTTATATTTGGATGTTTTTGAAAAGATGAAGATGAATCTGAAGAGAAATATTACAACGACCTTTACATACTAGACACAGGTAATCCACTCTGTTGTTAGTCTCCTCTATTGTTTATGTAGGGTTATGAAATTTAGTTGGTTGTTGAAAATTTGATTTCGTAAATTAATTTGTGGATGCATGTTGATGTTCCCTTCAATGGTGTTTTTTTGGATTATTCTACATTTATGTTGGTTTGATACCATAGAAATGGCATAGCACGCATTGAAATTTAATTACATTGTTGGAAAATCTATCTTTGTATTGGTAGGACGTATGTCTTTTTATATTTTTTCCTCTTTATTATGTTCTTTTCTTCTTTTAAGATTATGCAATTTTTAAAAAAAATTTTAACAATCTCTTTCCCAGTTTTTGGATGTTTTGGTTATAATTATATGGTCACTTGTGGCATTAAGGCTTCTTTATCATTTTCTGTGTGGAGATAGGGCCAATTTAATAATTAGCTGTTGAGATTTCAAAGAGTTTTTATATTTATGGTGAACACTTCAAAATACCCTAATCTAGCCAAACAAAAATCTTAACAACAATTTAATAATGATCACACTGGAGATGACCCTATCCTGTGAGCTTTAAAAACTTAAAAAGAAATTCAACACAAGATTGAAAAGTTCACTGTACAACCACAAGTGCTTAAGAAGATCATAAGGATTTTTAAGATTTACAGTAAACACTTCAACAAAACCTAATGCAGCCAAACAAAAAAAAACTAACAATTTAATAATGATCACACTACAGATCCTTGGATGTAGGTGAATAGACAGGCCTTGCCAGAAGGTTGCATGGCCTCTCTACTGTCATGTAGCTAGCCTCACCATGAGGTAGCACATGCTTTAGGCGTGAGAGCCTTAAATAACCTCATCTATTTGACAGCCTCATTCATTTCTAGGCATTCACTCTGGTGTACTGAGAATTCAATTCTACCTTGACCGCTTCACTGCATTCACTGGCCTTTTATGGGCAATGGCGCCATCTCCCCCCTGCATTATTCACACACCTCAATCCGGTTCTCTCTCAAGCTTGCTTTGCAAGTTCTTGTTCTTTGTTATGCTTCTCCCCACTGTGCATCTGCTGCTCACGCTGCCACCCATTAGCCCTCCACTCATCCGTTTCACGTTGTTGCGCATCCGTCCCCTACTCATCAGTCTCTTCCACTCATTGTGTCCCTCCCTTTAATCCATAGCACTCTACAAAAATCATGCCTCACCACCATCGTATGTGTTTCCACAATGGTTTTGATCGTGGTGGTCCCTCTCACTCTCCAATTTCGCTCTTGGAGGAGCGCATTGTGGCTTTCTCAGTGGCCTTGGATACACCGAAGGCTTCTAACCCCAATATTCTTTAAGCCCATATCTCAATTCGAATTCTAGAAATTCAACAAGAGAATTCCAGCTCTAGTTCGAGGAAGAGGCAAAGAAAATCCACACACTCTCTCTCTTCTTCCCCAATGCCCTTTAAAATGGTGGCCCTACCTATCAAAACCCTGGAGGAAACCTCTTACAGCATGGGCAGCATCTCTGTTGAAGGTGTCAGGCAACCTGACAATGCGGAAGACATAGGCGCTCGCTACACCTCCATGCTGGAGCTGGCTCCTTAGCACTCCAAGAAGAAGGAAGCTCTCTCTGATGAATGGTGCTACATTGTGGAAGAACCTTCGCATAAGGATGCAAAGGACCAACTTCAATATTTCCATTTCTCCTTTGTCTCCAGTATTTTCAGGCCTTGCTATAGTTTCTTTGCTTACTTTTCTTATGCACAGTAATCTTATTTTTATGACTATTGTGTCAATAGCTGGTTTCCCCATCTAGGGTAGTTCCTCCTATGTTTTACGGTACTCTCTATGAGTTGGTTTCCCCCGTGGGGAAGCTCCATTTCTAATTTTTTGAACTATCTCTATGAGTTGGTTTCCCATAAAGGGGCAACATGACTGTACTTTTTTGTACTATATAATAGAAATTAGTCTTATTCAGCAAAAAAAAAAATGATCACACTATAGATGAACCCATACCATCAGCTTGAGAAAGAAATCCAACATAAGAGAAAATATCACCATCCAAACACAAGAACTCAAGAAGAGAGTGCCATATATAAGTTGCACCGAGGATTTTTTCAATTAAACAACTTGAATAAATGATTTACTGTCGAAAATGTAGCGAGCAAGGTATTTTGGCTTGTGCTTTAGCCAGTGAAGACCTTGAATTTTCCTCATGAGTTAGAATTCAATTAGGATGAGTTATTTCTATTTTACTGGAATAATCATTGATTTAGCATGTGTGGAGTTCAAGCTTCAGTTATAAGAGGAGTTCTCGTCAGTTTAAATACATGATTGGGTGGCAGTTATGAGTTCAGTTAGAATGTGTTCTAGCTTCAGTCTTGATTGAAGGACGAATGAGTTAAGAACTCCAGAGTTGATTGGAGGGAGAAAGAGTGACACTCTTAGTTAACTTGTCAATCAAAAACTCGAGTTCTAAATCTGAAATAGCCTAATTTACTCTTTAGCATGGATCAAATTTATAAAGAGAGGAAAAATACACAATGAAAGGACAATTGTTTTATGGAAAAAGGTTTGTGTGACAAGACAACTCACGATTTTGTGAGAGGAGCCTTGATTGTGGAGAGTGTAGGAATTGTGTCCTAAGAAATAGGAGGAACAAGAGCGCTAGGGAATAAGAGATTGATTGTGTGCAGAGCTTGTGTCCTAAGCAGTAGTAAGTCACAAGTGTGCAATATTAAGGAGAAGAGAGAAGATTTTGCAGAGCAAGTCAAGGCGGAAATAAAGGATGAATTGTGTGCAGGAAATGAGATCAAGTTGTGATCAAGGAAAGCCAAGATCAATTATATTAGCTGATATTTTTGTGATAAGAAGAACACTTTCTCAAGAGAGACAGATTTACTTGTAATAGATCCAAGTGCTCAATAACAATCAATAAAATAGCCACATCAAGGAGGAAGATTTTCCCTGTTGGGTTTCCTGAAAAAAAAAGTAAGGGTCTCTTTTGTGTGATTTTGTCTTTGTTGAGAAATTCTGAGTTTAACCTTGGCCAGATGTTGCATATATTGTTTTAGTTGCCTTTCCTAATCACACACATTCCAATGTACCAGGAAAAAGTAAATATACCAACTTACTTCACCAAGCATCGTCCAAGATCTACCATAATCATCCATGAAAAGAGACCACACAATTTCCAATTGCACCCAAGAAAGAAAAGTCACTCAACTCTTCCATCCATAGCCATATTGTAAGAGAGAAAAATCACAGAAATTTTAGACCTTCTAAGATATTTATCCCCCAAATCCAACCATGATAAAATTAAAGGAAAGCACCTATATTTATAGAGGAGGTGATCAATTTTCCTTGCAATGAAATATTATTTTACTAAGCTAAAATCCCCAATTCTAGCTTAAGGAGGTGCAAAGTCCCTCTTGTACAATTAATTAATGAAAATTACATGAATTTAGGGGAATTCATGCCACATGTACAATGATGAAGGGGAATGAGCCCTCACAAATTTCCCATATCCATAAATGAAGGGGATGAAGGGCTTGTTGGCATGGCATCCAGCCTCCCAAGGCCCATCAACAACATAGCTTATCTAAGAAGTCTTTAAATCTGCCCACCAAAAGCCTCTAAAGTGGGTAGACAACCCCAAAAATTCTCCTCCAAGGTGGGTACAAGGGCTCCCAGTGCCATTGACTAAGTGGGAGAGGGGGACCTTCAAGTTCCTCCACAAATGTAACAAATCCTCCACTAAACAAGGGATTTTTACCTCGAAATGTCTTTCAAAGTGGGCACTAAACCCTTTTTCTCTGATATAGGCTCATGTACCTCCAATAAATGACCCTTCAAAGGGTCTATATACCTTCAAAATATTTATTATAAGGGTCACAAAACCACTATGAAGTGGGCACATGGCTCACAAAGCAAGGCAAAGGAATGACCAAAGGGAAAACTACGCCTCCAAGATTCCTCCAAGTGTAGAGTGCTTCAAAGTGAACTCATCTGGCTCCTTTAAAGCTGGGAAAACTCATCCTCTGGGTCCTCATAAGCTGGGTTGAGCACCCCATTTCTTCCATGTGTCTGTTGTGCAATGAAATGGGCTCTTCAATAGGAAATCCCCCATAGGATGAGAAAATTACTCCTAGCAATGGCAACAAGACTTTACACGCACATGTAAGCCCATCATAAATTTCATTTCACATGTGTACAAATCACCTTAAATAAAGGTTGGTTCCAACAACAAAATTTGATTTTGGCCCAAATTTAGGTTGTCCTCCCCCCCCCCTCCTTTAATTTCCTTTTTTAATTCTAGTGCACATACCTATATATATTATACACAGGAGAGATACCTTACACCAATTAATTCTCTTGGGCAACTTCTGCTATGAAATTAGGCACTGTTCTCTGTATTCTTTTCCTCCCTTCAGGTTCCAAGTTAGTTAAGGACTTGGTTTATGATTGCAGGAAGAATTTCCGTGGTGTCCTATTTACGTTTGCATTCCCTGCTCAAGGTCTCTTCTTAGCCTCTAGTTCTGCAGCTGACAATGTTCCAAAAGATGCACCTATAACCATCATGTTAGTTTTCTTCCCAAATTATTTGAACTCCAGTGATCATGTGTTTGGGAGTTTTAGTTGCTTGATGCCGAGTGTCATTGAAATAGGATGGGACTGTAATGACTGCATTCGAGACAGACCTCCCTGGACAAGCTTACAATTTTACACTCCTCTTGTATTTGTCAAGATGAATCCTTAATTAGAGAGGCCCATCATCTACTGACCAAAATACTGACCACATATTTCACTCTTTGTGTCATTATTAGAGAGGCCCATCATTTCTCTTTGAAAATATTTTGTTGATTTTTTTCCTTTTGTAAGGCATTTGACTCTATCATGAGAGAGGCACTGTTTTAGAGGTGATACGACATTAGCTTCTATCATGAGACTATATGAGTTAGTTCTTGGTCATTTCTACACTATAAACATCTTCTTAGACTACCTTAGGAGTACTATAGAGATCAAATAGGAATTCCCTCTCTCACCAACTCTCTTTGGGTTGTATATCGATGAGATGGACTCCTTTCTTAGGAGCACATATAGGATGGTGTTGATTGTCTTCTACCTGATGTATTGATCTCCTTGCTCTTAGTTTTCAAAAACATGATCCTCTTGGCACCTCACCTAAGGGGTTGTAGAGACAAATTTAGGCCTTATCCAACTCTTGTGATCTTTGATGGTTTAATTTTGAACTTAGTAAGACTAAGATTATGATCTTCAACATGTCTCAGCATGCTCTCCTTGAGTACCATTTTTACATTGGAGGGGATGGGATTCATATTACTACAACCTACACATACTTGGGGGTCAGATTTTAGGAGTATAGCTTAGCTTGAGGCATGTATTCTAGCCCCAACTTAATAAGGAATATGGTTTTCTTGGCTAAAGAGATAGTGCTCTAGGACATCTCTTTCAAGATGCACTTCTTTGGACATGGCCATTAGAGCCATGACCCGTTATGGCTTCAAGGTCTGGGAACCTGGCTTGCTTTGGGTTGATTGGTATAGGATAGAGAGATTCTAAACCCTTATATTATGATGCTTCATCTGCTGCTAACATGCAATTCCTCAATCTATCATCTAGGTGGAGTTCAGGGTATTGCTTCGATAGACCCATCCTTGGTGTAATTGTTGTGGGTTCTTCTTAATTGCTTCAGTTAGTGGCCATTTCTATCAATCAAATTGCCCTTTTTAGGTAATATTTGTACACTCTAGGTCAGCTCCTACTATCTAAATGTCACTTAATCTAGGATATTATAGAGGATATCTACAAACTACATAAAAATCACTTGGATTTCCCTCCTTGAGGGCATTAGCTTGAATATGCCATTTTATTATTTTGAGTGCTTTATGTAGCTAAGTGACTCTTATTGTTAGGCCTATCTATATGATTAGAAATTGGATGCACAACCTTAGTATTCCCCTTGGTTCATTCAGAATGGGCTCCCACTAGCTTTGGTTTGAGATAGATCACTGCATCACACACCTCAAAGGGAATTTTTAGCTATGTGACTTACAAGAGATCAAGTTGGGGGAGAACATTGTCTTCAAATGTTCCATCTATTAGGAGATAGCACTGTTACATATTTATTGGATACATTATTGACTGATAACACTTGATGTGTGGTTTTTTTGTCATGACTCACATATTTTTCATCACTTTTAGAGTTTTGTTTGTTGCCTAGAGTCTATAGCCTAGGGACTAGGAACTAGGCCTTGCCTAGCTTTCCATTTTAAATCTTAAAAGACAAAAACAATATCATTTTGCAAATCTATTTTTCTGGCATTTGAAGGACAGATCTGTAGGCTTATCATGGATTCCTCCCTTATGTTGGAGGAGAGCTAGCCTTATGTGAGAAGGATGATCACCAAGGTGACAATGGGTGATGTCCTAAAGTAACTTTGGGGTTTGTAGTTGATAATTGAATCTATATTTTGAAGCACATATTTTAGAGGTAGAAATGAAGTGCTTTTCCCCTTGGATTGATGGAATGAGTTTGTCCCAACAACTTTGCAAATGCTAAATTTATATTTTGTCTTATCTCATTTTTAAATGCCTTTCTCTTTCATGACAATACCAATCAGCAACCCTGAGGGCTATGTTTGACAATATTCTTAATCCTTGCAAACCAACATCCATGTGGAATTGTTAATTGTTTAGTTTTTGGATCTCTTTCTGAATATATTATCAACCACCACATGTTATTTCTTTTGAATAAATAACATGAGAATCTACATAAATAAGATAGAAATAAATAACTCTTTTATAATGCAAATGATACTATGTAAAGACCAAATTAATTGTGCATCAAAGTTACTCGTTTGACAACGTGCATTGTTTATGGTCATTGGAGCAGGTTTCATCTTCTTCTAGAGTTTGATGAGGAGAAAATAACTTGTTGAAGATGCCTAGTCGGTCATAATAGCCAGTGGTGGAAAACTCATCCTAATGACATTATGGCCAAGAATTTTCTGAATTATGATCATGGAAGTTACTCTTGAATCGTAAATCTATTGAAGGTTCTCGCTCGATTACAGAGTAAATTTCTGCTCTTCTCCTTTTGCTTCATTGAAGAAAAACAAAAATAGTGGTTTTGAGTCCTTTATGTAATATTATTCTAAGAGTTGAATTCTTCTTTTGAATGTGTTGTGTTGGTCAGAAATTGATTTTTATTGGCAATGAATCATGCATTTATAGCTTCTTTATAAATTTCACTTTCAACCATTTCTTGGTACTTTTGAGGGCATTCATCCAAAGAGTGGTGTTCTGATAGCGGGATTACCTCGCTAAACCCACACTCCTCTCAAAGTTGCATATAAAATGCATGAAAATTCATTTCATTTTCCCTGGACTGGAAATTTATAATATAACTACGGAAACTTCTTTCTACAAGTGTGATGGTTATAAAAACCCCAATACAATCCAGATTCTTATCTCATGCGGAAGTTTTTATCAATATTCACATAAATATTTCCCATTTTTAGCGCATGGGTTTAAACCCATATTAGGCATCTTCCTTATGGAATTTCAATCCACATTCATCCTTGTAACAACATCCACCATAGTGCTTCGGTCCCACACATACATGTGGTAACACTCCACCTTATATCAACTTATCATCATGCCTTATAGCCATATTAGCTATCATCATAAAATAATGGCTCATTTTCCTATACACCCATTATATAATGTCAAAGGCCAAGAAGGTTTGGACCCACCATCGAACTTGGTTAATTTTAATAGCAGGTATAGAGATGTTAATCAATCGAACATCTACAGATATCATATGAACTTCACGGTCTTAATTTAAATTACCATTATATAGGAATAATCAAAACTCAGACTTTTAATAAAAAACCCAACCACCAACAATGTTCCGCCTTCATCATTTGTTCATGGTTCCGCTTGTCTTCAACGATTGATCAGCATCTTGATTCACCTCCACGGTTTCAATTTCTCTAACTAGCATTTCATTCGACTTTGCTGCATTAACCCTGAAACGTCACATCATATGCAAACAACGTTGTTAACATTACCATGGTTCAATGATTTCTAATCCCACTGCTTATGTTCGATTCTTCATTCCAACAATATTTCCTTCCCTTCTAGCACTGCTCCAAGCTATAGTAACCAAGTCTGATCTCAGGTTTATTATTCTGATCTCAATTCCGTCACTCTGTCATTAAAGTTCCAGTCTTCTACGCCATCCCTGCCTTAACGCAATTCATCAACGCAAGCATTAACACAGTGTCAACGCTGTTAATTTGAATTCGATTCCAAATCTAATATGGCACTTACAAAAAAAAAATCGATCTTGTTTCTTATCGATCTCCTCTTAAGTATCTATTCAAAGCTTCTTGCGTTGGTTAGATCTTCAAAATTGATGGCCCTTTCAGCTGCCCGTGGGCTTACAGGAACAAACTCCTGCCCTTCTAAAGACTTAATTCCCACACTCTACAAATCTCCTATCTTGATCTATTTTGCCTTTGAGGCTTATTAATTTATACAATTTTGGATGAACCAATTTAGTTTCAAATCCCTTCAATAACTCAACAAAGTCCTCAAATATCTCAACAAACACCTACAATTTAGGTTTTATCCCTAAAATATTGAAACCAAATCTAACTTAGGCTTCATAATTAATTCTTAAATATCTAAAATCTAATTTCCCTCATGTTCTCCAATTATTTGGAAACGTTAACAAATCCTCACAATAATGAATTAAAATCACTCTAAAACCCCCATTAATTATTACATAAAAGCAATATTCTATTAAAAACATAAGACCCCCTATGTTTAATAAAATACAAAGTATTTTCCCGAATCTAATGCCACTGCATCAGACTCCCGATGTTGGAAATGATCATGATCTCATGATCATGTGTTTTAAGTCTTCATCTCCCTGAATCCCACACTTTGTTTTGCAACTGATCATCTGTTGCAACATTCTTTTTCTGTACACTTCCAGGCTTCCATACTTTATGTTGCATCTTCCCGCTTGCTAAACTTTCACAGTCTATGACTGTCTTCCTCTTGTTGCTGTTGCTTCTATGCTTTCTTGTTGCTATTGCTTCTGTGCTTTCTTGCTGTTGTCTGCTTCTGAGACACTTTCACCATCAGCTTTCTTATTAGTTCAATTTATTGATCTAATTTCTCTTATGACTACTAGATATTGTGTCCTCTTGATTGTTGAACTTCTACTTTTTCTTCTGCTTCTGCTTGCTGAGTTCTTACTGCCACCTTTGCTTCCACCCTATCATCCATACCCTCTTGTCTTGAACAACAGAAAAACTCTTCTTGATTGTCATTTATGACAATTTCTTCTTCCTCTACCTTCAGCAATTATTTGGACTGGTATTTAAATTTCCAATCACTGTCATCATTTATTTTCTTCTCCTAGACTAGACATTCCTTAGTCCTTCCATCAGTACCTGCAATCAATAAACAAACATCAAAGTTAAAAAAACTTTGTGTCTCTTCCTCTTCTGGCAACACTTCAATCTGCTGCTCTATTAATCCTTCCAGCAACACTTCATTCTGGTGCTCTGTCATTAGCACATCAGTATGCTGATCCCAATCCTTAAAATCATTCTTGAGACTATCAGTTAGTCTCTCCTCGGCATCATCCTCTTCAAGGATGTCTCCTTGCACTGGTTCATAAAAATGAACCTCTTCATTTCCATTCATTTTTGTCCTTACACTCTGAACACTTATCCTATGTGCTTCTAGTCTTTGCTCTAGGACACTTAACTCATGCAATAAACCTGTAATCTCCTTTGAGAAATTCTTTGTGCAATCTTCACTACCTTCACAAGCCAAGCTTTCTACTGTCACCATCTCTTCATCTGTCATCAGAACAAAAATTTTATCCTCAACTTCTGCAATAAACTCAGTTATTTGTCCATCACTTTTTAATTGGCCATTTAATAAAAAAAAAAATTCATTATCAACATTAATAGCAAGTTGATCATTATTAAATACAACTTCATTGAAACAATTTCTTTCACAAAACAAAGAATTTATGAATTCCTTTTGTTGCAGTAACTCAATATGATCCTCTTCTGAAAGATAATAGTCATCATATGTGACTTGGCAACCTTCAGCTTCACTCATCATAGTTTCATCACATGAACTGTCTTCTTCAGTGCCTGCATTCACACATAACTTGTCAGTTTTAAAATCATAAGACCCCATGGTCTCATTTGATGATTTAGTCATCAAATATTCTTATTGTTCCAAGTTATTTATACATTTTAGAAATTTTTCAATGTTATTTTCTTCAGCCTCTTTGAGCTATCCAATTGACTGCTCAATTTCCAGCTTTTGGCCATCATCACAAGTTAGACTTCCTCTGCTTCCAATGTATTGAAAAGTAAAAATATTCGCCAATTGTGTATGGACATTTCCAAAATATTTGGTTGTCTCATTTTCATCCTTAGTGACAACATCAACAGTTTGTCCTTCTCCAAATTCTTTTCCTCCAAACATACAAAATTTGTCAGATGTAAAGCCAATTGACCTCTTGGTCTTGCTTGAATTTTTAGTATTCAAGTCCTTCTCCAAATACTCAATCATTCTGAGTAATCTCTCTTTCTGCTGAGCATGTGTCATCTTCTCTTTCTTCATCTATAGCCTGTGCCACTTCACTCTCTTCTTCATGACCCAACCAACTCTCTGGCTTTCCTCTATCATCATCTGCAATTTGTTGAACTGCTCCCTGAGCTTAGCTATCTCTTTCTCATACTTTTCCTACTTTAATTGCCTCTGCATGCCATCTGTCTTGGCATCCTTTTACTTCATCTTCATTCTGTTGTGGCCTCTCTCAAAACCTCTACAATCTCTGCTATGACCCTCAGTATTCATCTTCTCCTTCATGAGTTCTTACTCACTCATCTCGGGCTGTATTGAAACCTATGCAATGACAAGTCCTCCTTGTCACAACTTACCTCACCAATCCTCTCCTTGGATTTGGTATTTTGGCAAGTACCGGTCCTCTGTCTGGAACCTCTTGAGCACTCTCTCTGCTCCTTCACGCTTCACTCCTCTGCACCCTTTCAAGAACATGTCTGTTCTCTTCAACCAACCTCTGTTTTAATTTCTGCAGGTTCTGCCACACTCTCTTTATCTCAGAGACCTTGACTGGTTTCCTTCATCACTTCTTTTCAAAGTTGTGATCTTCTTGCTGAGATGCTCCTCACATGCCTACAATCTGCATTTTACAAACAATATCTTCAAACAAAATCAGAATTACCTCACCTTCAAGGCTTTTTCAACATCCAACTACACTTGTTTCTACAATTACTCCCAATGCTCTGTTGCACTACCTACTGTCCTGTCAGATTTAAATCTGATCACCTTGCCTTCATCACTATAATTGTATTCTTATTAAAATCTACAATCACTTTAAACATATTTAAAATCTCAAACTTTCCTCATTGATTTAATACACATACATTCAGAAAATTTAATTTTCAAACGAGCTATTCCAGCTATGATACGACCTGATAGTGGGATTACCCCGCTAAACCCACACTCTTCTCAAAGCTACATATAAAATGCATGCAATTTCATTTCATTTTCCCTGTACTGGAAATTTATAATATAACTGTAGAAACTTCTTTCTACAAGTGTGATGGTTATAAAAACCCCAATACAATCCAGATTATTATCTCATGCGGAATTTTTTATCAATCTTCCCATAAATATTTCCCATTTTTAGTGCATGGGTTTAAACCCACATTAGGAATCTTCCTTATGGAATTTCAATCCACATTCATCCTTGTAACAACATCCACCATAGTGCTTCGGTCCCACACATACATGTGGTAACACTCCACCTTATATCAACTTATCATCATGCCTTATAGCCATATTAGCTATCATCATAAAATAATGGCTCATTTTCCTATGCACCCATTATATAATGTCAAAGGCCAAGAAGGTTGGGACCCACCATTGAACTTGGTTAATTTTAATAGCAGGTATAGAGATGTTAATCAATCGAACATCTACAAATATCATATGAACTTCACGCCCTTAATTTAAATTTCCATTGCATATGAATAATCAAAACTCAGACTTTTAATAAAAAAACCCAACCACCAACAATGTTATGCCTTCATCATTTGTTCACGGTTCCGCTTCTCTTCAACAATTGACCAGCATCTTGATTCACCTCCGCGGTTTCAATTTCTCTAACTAGAGTTCCATTTGAATTTACTGCATTAACCCTGAAACTTCACATCATATGCAAACAATGTTATTTACATTACCATGGTTCAATGATTTCGAATCCCACTGCTTGTGTTTGATTCTTCATTCGAACAATATTGCCTTCCCTTCTAGCACTGCTCCAAGCTGTAGTAACCAAGTCTGATCTTAGGTTTATTATTCTGATATCAAGTCCATTGCTCTATCATTAAAGTTCCAGTCTTCTATGCCATCCCTCCCTTAATGCAATTCATCAACGCGAGCTTTAACACAATGTCAACGCTGTGAATTTGAATTCGATTCCAAATCTGATATGGCACTTACAAAAAAAATCGATCTTGTTTCTTATCAATCTCCTCTTAAGTGGATATGAAAAGCTTCCTGCGTTGGCAATATCTTGAAAATAGATGGCCCTTTCAGCTGCCCGTGGGCTTACAAGAACAAACTCCTGCCCTTATAAAGACTGAATTCCCACACTCTGCAAACCTCCTATCCTGATCTATTTTGCCTTTCAGGCTTATTAATTTATACAATTTTGGATGAACCAATTTAGTTTCAAATCCCTTCAATAACTCAACAAAGTCCTCAAATATCTCAACAAACCCCTACAATTTAGATTTTATCCCTAGAATCTTGAAACCAAATCTAACTTAGGCTTCATAATTAATTCTTAAATATCTAAAATCTAATTTCCCTTATGTTCTCCAATTATTTGGAAACATTAAAAAATCCTCACAATAATTAATTAAAATCACTCTAAAAAGCCCATTAATTATTACATAAAAACAATATTCTCTCAAAAACATAAGACCCCCTATGTTTAATAAAATACAAAGCATTTTCCCGAGTCTAATGTCCCTGCATCATGTTCTATCATCTATTTGAGTGAGGAGGATATGAATCATGATACAGTAAGACATTAATTTGGTTAAAGTTACTACGTTTAGGAAGTATTGGCCATATTTAAGAGGTTTTGATTGGTCAAATTTTGTGAGTTAATGAGATTTTCTTGACAAGTTACACCAAAAACTCGTTTCTAAAACATTTGAGGCACCCTGAGGGGTATAGAGATTCATAAAAGTTCTTTCTATTCTTATTTACTCAAGTAGAGGACCTGTAATTATTTTGGCAGTTCATCTTATAATAGATGATAAGAAACATAATATGATATTTACTAATATTTTTGTAAAGAATATATCAGTGGAAATAATTTGGCATCTTTTAAAAGCCTTTATCTGAATCACTTCACTTGATTGGCTAGTTTGAAAGGATTTCTAGCATACAGGTTTTTTGTCTATCTCACCATATTGGGTGAAATCGACTAAGCCATAAATACCCTCTCCAATGGGCACATTCATTGTTTCAATTTCAAATGAGAATGTATCACTAATTTGAGACATAAAATTGACATATAAATCTCTAGATTCAGTTCCAACATTTTCCACTTTATCATCTCCTCATTGGAAACAAAAGACATTTTTACAAACTGTTCAAGATCAGTATTTTTAGTATAATACCTATCAACATGAAGACTATTATGGTGAATGCAACTATGAAGTGGTAAATACATACAATATGATAAATATTTAGATATATCCTTAGCTCCTTCAACATAATATAAGTGCCCTGATCAAGCATACCTCCATGGACCACCACCCATATTTCCCTCCAAGTCCCAATTGGTTATCAAACTAATTGTAATTTTACTCAACAACTCAATCGTAAACAATGGAAGAACCTGGAGCTACAACTGGGGATGATTGTTCCACATATATGCACTTGCCTCTAACATAAATGAGATGCATTCCATTGTTTGGTAAGATTACCATCAATGCCAAAATCAAAGGCAAAACCAAATGCCAAAGATACAAAACCACCCATTTCAATTTTCAATTGATTCAGATGCAATCCAAAAGGAAGCAGAAATAAATCTTCTTCTTGTGCCTTCTTCCCCTAGTGTTTCTCCTAATTCATTGAATCCATTGCTTTCTCCTTCTCTCTTACACCATTTCTTTAGAAATTCGACTGTCCCTGTCTTATCAAGGCTCTGTGTTTTTAAATTCTTTTTAAGAAGAAACATATATAGTAAGTGGAATGGTAGTGAAGTGTTGGAGCTCACTAGTACCATGCCTAGGCAATGTGATTTGTTGTCCACAACTATATACAATGTTTCATATCCTTATTGGGAATTCTAACAGAATCAATGTGTGGCTTATTTGAATACAACAGTTGCAAATTATTGATTTTAAGAAGTTCAAAATATCTTGACAAGTGAAGGAGAAAATGAGATTCTTCCTTTGATTTGTTCTACTCAACCATCAAATATCACTGAAGGCTCTAGTCCTATTAAGAGCATAAAATAGGTTGAACAACAAATTAATGGGAGTAAACTTTTTACTGGTTGCAAAACAGTGGATTTAGTGAAAGAATATTGCAACACTAATTATCAATCTGCCATCTCAAAAGTTGCAAGAATACTTTCTTTGAAGGTGCCTAGGTTATTTATTCCAGATGATGTGTGAGTGTCGTCTGTTAAAAAACCTATAGTGAATAATTTTGAGAGTGTTTTCTTTCAATGGATGGAAGCCATATTACCTCTAAAAAATCCAAATTATTTCTTAGAGTTCTTTTCAATTGCAATGTGAATAAAGTATGTGATATATTTTCCATAAACCCTTTAAAGGTGGCAAGAAATTGTATTTTTTCAATATTCGCTATTTTTTCAACACTCTGACCTAATGCACAACAATCTTCTGCTACAATTATGTTGCTCATTCACTGTGGAAAATGTCACTGGTCTAGGGTCTCTAACCACAAGGTCTGCCCCTCCTCTTTGACTTCCATAGGCTCCTTATCAAACTGATCCAAAACTGGTCCTATCTAGGATCCAACACCTACAAACACTTCATCAAAGGCACATACCTTGTTGACTGTTTTGCTATAGCTCCACTTTTTCAATCTAGGCCTGGTCGGGGCATATAAAATAGTCCCTAACAGTCCTCTAATTTCTGCCCAGAATTGCCTTAAGGAGGCATAAAAACCCTTCTATGAAAGGATATGACTCTCATTGATGATGATGGGTTGTTATAGCCTCCACCATCTCTTTGACCTCCCTTAAAATAGCTATAGCACCCTACAATAAGGTTGTGTAGGGCTGAGACACCCTATAGCAAGGCTGCGTAGGGTTGCGACATCCCTTCTAAGAGTCTGCCCACCTTTCTTTCACCTCAAAATAGCCATGTCTTACTTCAGCCTTCAAGAACAACACTTTGGTCCTACACTTAGCTCAAACCCTTCTCTAGCTACTCGATCACCTTCCTACGGCCCTAAAATAGACTTTTTCCCACGTTGGTATGCCCTCTCCTCACTACGGCCAGATCAGAGATATGTATTTGCCCTTCAATGCTTATGTTTGTGTTGTGTTGCACAAGGATGGATGCTAAAATGAGGATCACACACCTCTTATTTATAGCCTTTTAAGCCTCCACGAATTTTCTTGAAGAGAACCATCTATTGGAACCCTTTTACACCAAGCCTACATGACTTGGCAACCAATAATTACCTAGTCAACTTCAAAAATTCATTTCTCTCTAACAACAACTCGGATCCAAATGATTCTCAATGAGTTGGAATCGTATCATCGAGCACTATCATCCTCATCCATCACATGTCGATTTCTCATCATGGTATTGGCCCAAACATGATGGGTGAAAAACCCCAAAGCTTGGATCTCAAGCCCACAAGCCCATTTGTGGCACTTTGACCTCCAACCCTCGATCACCAGGGTTTGGAGTACCTCCCAAGATAAATTAAAAAATCAACCAAAAATAGATCCAATATCTAATTTTTCGTAAATATAAAATAAGAAAATATCTAATATCTAAGAACAGGCATTAACAACTAGGAAACTGGTTCAAGGAAGAAAAGGATAAGAACATGAATAGTTAGGTAAAACTGAGTTGTAAAATCCTTGTAATGAAGGTAATGCATTGATTAGCTTTTTGTTGTGGAAATGGAAAAATACACTGAGTAGTTTTATATCTATGAACATTAGAAGAGGGGGAGAAGATGAAACATTTAGTTTGCTAGTCATATAGTTGGATGAGTAAATAGCCAAATTTTATTTTAGATATATATTTTTTACAATCATTGTTTTTGCATGGAGCATTCCAACATGAATGATGTTTACTATTGAATTTTTTTTTAAAGGATGATAAGTCACCTTCCCCAATAATTTTTTAATCTCTTTTGTTGAGCAATAAGATGAATCTAACCTGTGACTTTTGAGAATTTGGATTATCTAACAAGCTACTGTTGTGATGAACTTATAACATATTTTTCAATTTTTCTTTATGTACTATATGGATTACTAGCATTAAGGCTCACAAAGGAAGGTATGAGACATTCAAGGATGTGCATATGACATTTTGGAGCTTAATTTCTCCCATTTTCACTATCTACTTTTACTATATGTTTCAAGCATATATATGGCTGATGATTTTCTTTAAATTTGTGTTGAATGATCAAATTCATTTAGAGAATAGTAGAACAGGAAAATGAAAAACTGATTAGTTGTCAAATCCAGTGAAAAATTAGTATGATTTTAGTATGAATATTTTCATTGCTAGCCATAATTGTGCCATACTTTCTGCATAGGAACTGTGTTAGAGTGTAGAAATGTCCCAACAATTCAAGTGGACATTATGCCCATCATCAAGGGATCCAATTGAACCTTCTGCACCCATCATCAAGGGATCTAAATGAAGCTCATGTAGTAAGAGGCTTATTAAATGGCTATAAAAAATCCATGGCATGGAAAGTTGGATAAGTTACAATTAAAAATGAAGTATTCTAGAATTTAGAAAAATATATGAGATAATGTGAGGTATGCGATCAATTTTGTAGTCATTTCCAGTTTCCAAGGGCTCCTAAGGTGGGTCTTAAAACTCAAAATACTACTCAAATTTGGATTCCTGAAGATCATATTCCCTTTTGGAATTTTGGCAATCTAAACTATCTTCAGGGGCACCAATGACACCATCATATGTCCTGATTTTAATTTCATTGTATTCTTTATCTATGAAATTTGAGACAAAGGGGTCATTATGCACCCATTTTTCAACTTTTGAGCCATTCAACCCCATTGTATCAGGTGAAGGTATTTTAGCAGTGTTTTCTTTGATAAGGCAGGCAACATCATTATTGATAGGTTGATCTCTGCTTGGCTCAAAAATAGTGGCACGCTTTGAGAAAAAATCATTCTCCCACATCTACACAGAGAATAATATTGAATTTAACACCCTAGCCAAGGCATCAGCCAAATCGGCAACAAGCTAGCTGATAATTGACATGTACAAGGGAGAACGAAATTCCAGCTCCACCAAAAAATTACACTAGAAGTCATTCTCCAAGTACTCATGATGAGCTTTCTCCTTTCAAGTACCTTCTTGTCTTTCCCAATGAAAGAAGTTGAAAGTTCCGAATTTGAAAAACAAATCTCCCACGGGAGTTATTGAACTAAATTTTACAAGCCTGTCTCACCTAATTTATTTGGATTTAGCTAGCAACAATTTTTATGGTAGTATTCTGCCTAGCTTGTGGACCTACAAAAATATACATTCTGTGAGCTTGGAAAGAAACAAATTAAGTGGTGAAATCACTCCTGGCATGACATCCCTTCAAGTTCTCTCTTTTTGTCTGTACAATGTCCCTTTTCTCTGTGCCTCAACAATATTCAAAGTAGAGATATGTCAAAATTTTCATGTTTATATCTCAGCTGGTTCAAAATATAGTATAAGTATATTCAACATATATTGATCATAGTTATTGCAAAATCTCTCCCTTCTGAAATTAGTTATTTTTTCCTCATAGAAGAGAATCTTATGCTTGCAAACACTTTTTGCTGGAAATCTACTGTAGATAACTATGTTGGCCTGCAATATTGGAGAGATGGACTTGAAACAACCTTATATATCAAAGATTCTACTTCCAATACTTCAAATATTTGAATGGATTTATGTGGCATATCACCATGCAAAGCTTTTGTTTGAGATGAACCTTACTCTGAATTCACAGAAACCCATTCAACAGTTTTGGATGCACGTTTTCTTTGAGATATCATGCAAAAATTCAAGGTTGACAGGATCCATTTCATTATACATGTAGCTTCATGACACTGACAGTGCACATGAGTATTTCCATAAATATGAGTTGAAGCATTCCCATAGAACTTGAGATTTACAAGTTCCCCAAACTTAAAACTTTCTGTATGGGAATCCTCATAAAACTCACCATAATGAAGGGTAACTCCTTCACTAAATACTCAAACCCTTCTTTATCCAACTTTTCATAAGTATCAAAAATAGGAGGGGTCTTAAAAATTACCATTTTATGACTACTTCATCCAACTTGAAGTGACAGATAACTATGTCTGTTAGTACTGGAGGTATGTTTATCACTTCCACCAGCATCCAGGAAAACAAACATACTCTCATGGAGTCGACGATCAATTTTGTAGTCATTTCCAGTTTCCAAGGGCTGCTAAGGTGGGTCTTCAAACTCAAAATACTGCTCAAATTTGGATTCCTAAAGATCATATGCCCTTTCATAATTTTGGCAATCTGAACTGTCTTCAAGGGCACCAATGACACCATCTTATGTCCTGATTTTAATTTCACTGTATTCTTTATCTATGGCATTTGAGACAAAGGGGTCATTATGCACCCATTTTTCAACATTTGAGGCATTCAACCCCATTGTATCAGGTGTAGGTATTTTAGCAGTTTTTTCTTTGATAAGGTAGACAACATCATTATCGATAGGTTGAATTCCACTTGGCACAAAAAAAAAGTCACTCTTTGAGCATACATCATTCTCTCACATCTACACAGAGAATAATACTAAATTTAACACCCTATCCAAGGCATCAACTGAATTAGCAGCAAGCTAGCTGATAAATGACATCTACAAGGGAGAAAAACATTCTAGCTCCACCAGAAACCTACTCTAGAAGTCATTCTCCAGGTACCCTTGATGAGATTGCTCCTTTCAGGTACCTTCTCGTCTGTCCCAATTCAAGAAGTCGAAAGTTTTGAATTTGAAAAACAGCTCTCTCACGAGATTTATTGAACTGAATTTTACAATCCTGCCTAAACTAATTTATCTAGATTTAGCTAGAAATAATTTTTCTGGCGGTATTCCACCTAGCTTGTGGACCTGCAAAAATATCCAATCTGTGAGCCTGGCAAGAAAAAAATTAAGCAGTGAAATTCCTCTTGGTATGGCATCCCTTCAGGTTCTCTCTTTTTTCTCAATCTCAAATAGAATTTATATCAATAGTACAAGTGCCCTAACAGCTCTGCAGGACTGTCATAACCTTACCACATTGGTTCTGTCAAATAATTTTAATGGGGATATGATTCCAACTGATACACATGGATTTCCCATGCTCTGGACATTAATTCTTGGAAATTGTGCTCTTTCCGGGCAAGTTCCAGTTTGGCTCCTGAAATGTCCAAATTTATAGGTCTTGGATCTTTCCTGGAGTAATCTCAATGGAATTATTCCTATTTGGTTAAACACTCTTCAATATATTTTTTATTTGGACATCTCAAATAATTCTCTATCATGAAAAATTCCAAACAAGCTTTTGGAGTTACCTAGTTTAAGTCAATACAAATACCCCTGTATCAGCTCAAACTCCCTTTGAGCCCTCTTTATATGTAAAGAAAAATCAAAATGATTTTGGGTTGCATTACAATCAATTCTCTAATCTTCCCCCTTCTCTATACTTGGCCAGAAACAATCTCAGTGGCACTCTAAGCCCTGAGATTGGGCATATGAAAATGCCTCATATTCTAGATTTGAGTCATAATAATTTCTCCGGGATAATCCCAGACACACTGTCTAACTTGAAAAATTTGGAGACCTTATATTTGTCAAACAATAATTTTGTTGGAATCATACCACCATCCCTGAAGGATCTCACATTCCTAGTAAGGTTCAATGTCTCTAATAATCACTTGCATTGGTTAATACCTTCTGGACATCAATTTGATACCTTTAACAAGTCTAGTTTTGGAGGAAACTTTGGTCTCTGTGGCCAGCCTCTTACTACCACCTGCAGTCCACCTGTGTCAATAATGGGGGTACCTATTGCTGCACACAGAATCAATAGGATGGACAAAAATACCATTCTTGGTATAACCATGAGTGTTGGTGTTGGGATTGCTTTTATTTTGGCTACGGTTCTTTGGAATCAATCAAGAAGACAGGTAACAGAGCAGGGAGTTGCAGACAGGATGGATTTTGACATGCCTCACAGGATTTTTGACACCTTGGGATATAATTTGGTGCTATTATTCCAGAATCATTGTCGTAAGGATCTTGCTATTGTTGATCTCTTGGAAGCTACTGGTAATTTTTAGTAGTAAAACATCATTGGCTGTGGAAGCTTTGGATTGGTATATAGATCCACTCTGGAAGATGGCACAAAAAATGCAATTAAAATATTGACAGGAGAATGTGGTCAGATGGAGCATGAATTTAAGGCTAAAGTAGAAGCTCTATCAAGAGCCCAACATAAGAATCTAGCGTCATTGCAAGGATACTTAAAGTATCAGAATGATATACTGCTAATTTATTTCTATATGAAGAATGTGAGTTTGGTATATTCTATGAGCCTATAACGCTTTAAAGACCATCATAATTTCTATATATTTGTGTCAATTAGACATGTAATAGCTCTATTCTCCAAGTCACCTCATGGTGTCATCAACGATGCATCATGATAATAATATCTCCAAGTTTAGTTTCAAAGTGTCTTCATAAGATTCTCCAAGATGTCGTCAAGGTGCTCCAAATAGATCTTCAACAAGATATCTTCTACTTCTTTTCAAGGTGCTCCAAGTCCGTAGGCCTTAACTCTTCTTCAACATCCTGCTCCTAAAATGTTTCCAATATTGCAAAGAAAAATCAGTTGTAGGCCTTCAAAAATACCTTAAAATAAATTCACCAAACAATCCCTTTAGGCTTGTTATTATTTCACTTCAAATAATGCCCAAAGTCTGTTCTAAAGTTGCTAACCATTGTCCTCAAGATAAAACAAGTTTTCTTCAAGCCTTCTAAAAAATGTTTCAAAGATCATCTTCAAAAGGAATCTAAATTATGTGCAAGAGGCTTGGACTAAGTACACATGGTCTTAATTTAGAGCTCTTAGCCTAGAATGTGTCACAACAAAGAACTAATCAAGCACCAGATTCACGTGTAGAGGTCAAGAATAGGTTCAAGTCTAAATACTGAGATATATCTTCTCACCAAGCTCAAAATGTTTCCCACAAGTCCGAATAGCCTTCTGTCCACACACAGGTCTGAAATCTTGAGAAAATCTGAGATACGAGTTGTAGATCTGAGGAATATATCTGATGAGCCCTCCTCACAGGACCAAGCTGCCAATTAGCTTGTTTTCTAGAGGTTCAAGTCTCCATAGAATATCCTCAAGACCGAAGTTGTTTGAGGATTGCAATTCACAACAGTGTTTTAGATTTGTCCACAGCTCTGGTTTCCACTGGTCCAAGGGTTTTGTAGCTTCCTCTTACAGGTTCAAAGGTATGGAAATTTTTGTTATAGGTCCAAAATACAGAGAGTATCTTGCTGTCTTATCCACCGAAATCTTCAGAAAAATGCGAAGTCTGGACTATCCAATAAATAAATCTGAGCCAAGAGTCTATACACAGTCTTAAACTGCTATATTTACTACGCATGAATCACTATAATCTTCCACAATTTGATCAAGAAGTTCACCACAAAAAATACTAGTGTTGTAGCTTGGTTTGCAATCCGAAATTTTTTCTTCTAGCACAATTCTTATCACAAGTCCAAAGGAATAGATAACCATCGCAGATTTTTGACCCAAACAAATTTTATTCCTCAACTTCCAAGTCACTCTTGTGGTTATACTCTACTTTTTTCACCTCATCCTCAGGTTTGTCTAGATGCATTTGAGATTGGTATCCTTCCTGGATCTACTGTTGTTGTGATATCCCTTAAATTTACAAGTTTTCTCCAATGGTCCAAAAGACTTCCTACTTTTCCCCCTTGTTCCTAAACTTTGATAAAACATAGTAAATAAATTCACATTTATAGAAATTTCAACAACTAGACAAATGAATGTATGACATAAGACCATGCATCGAGTATAGGTTCCTCTGTGCATGAATTGTTATGATGTATATGCATGTCAAGTAATAGCATCACGGTTTCTTGTATCTATCGATTAATGCGCGCTTCTTGTTTCCTAGAAAAAATTTGATCAGTAATAATATTACCGTATTTGTACTTTCTTGATAGTCATATTACAAGTACTAATACACATAACCAAAAAAACTGCAGTGGCCCAATCTCAAAAATTGAAGTGCCAAAATTTGTTACTAAATTAAAACAAAATTTTTGAAATCCATTAAAAAGCCCACATTGTATGAGACCTTGCCTTCAAATTTAATTATCTGGAAACTACAACAGGGGTGCACTGCATTAAGAACTTGAGCAACATGCAGTGGCCCAATAAACTTGATAAATGTCCCAAATTTTAGTGCTTTGGAATGCCAAAGTACTAAATTTTAACTATTAATTTCCATGAGGCTTCATAACTTATCTCGCTCAAATATACTTTGGGTGTAACCATTTTGCTTCCTACTCTTTCCCAAGGTCATGTGAAAGTGCTTTCTCACAAAACATCTTTGACCTCAATCTACTCTATTCCCCATTCTTAACTCCATGTTCAGCATCAGTCGTGGAGATATTATCTTGATCTTTACCTTTCGACACAAACTTATCCTCTTCCTCTAATTTTTTCACCCAAGCAACATGTTTCTTCCCAGAAAGATGCGAGTCAAAAATAATTTGACTATTACAAACTGCATTACACAAAGTACATACCTTAAGTTTTGATATTGTAGTGTCAGCTTCCAATAACCTTTGTTGTTTGGTAGCTATGTCATTTGTTTCTTTTTCTTTAAATTTTCTTTTCCCAGTGTTAGAATCAGAAAATTCCCCTTGTAATTTTTTAATTTTGTCTGGATGTTGTTAGCTTTGTACTGAATTTTATTGTCAAAAACTGAGGATCGAAGGTTTATATTTATACTAGTTTACCATGTTTTAAAGGAAACGTCCTTCTAGAAGGGGAGCGACATGTGTGCCAAAGTGCAGGTCGGCTCACTGTTAGGTGTAATTTTCTTAGTCTTAAAAATTCAATATCTCACAAATTACTAGGAGTTTCAGGACAAATAAGGGCTCATTAGAAAGGAAAAAATGCACTCCATAAGATAGTATAGGAGAAAATTTGGAAGGATGCATCTAAGGTGGTAAAACAATTTTTCTTTGTGATTGTCCTTAATGTTTGTGTGTGCCTTTGTTGAGAATTAGGTAGGGCTAGCTTTAATTGAAATTCTCTTCTTGATAATTACTTGTGAGCTTACTTCTTTTACTTATGTCTTCTCTTCTTAGCTTATTATGTCTTTCATCAAGTCAATTACCAAAACACAAGAGACACAAATTTAGGCTCTTCGAGCCAGGGCGAAAACCTCTCCCTCTTGGAGAGGAAAACCCACAAGAAATTCTTATTATAGAGTTTTAGATGATAAGTACCATGACCATGACACAGACCCTTGACCCTTGTATGCCTCCAAGACGTTTTCACTGCTTCTTCATTGACTCTTTAAGCTGATCCTTCTTTTCTGCACTATCCTGCACCGTCCTGCTCTTTTCTACACTAGGACTAGAGAGCTCAGTATAAATGTATTTCCCTTCTCCTACTATATGTGATCTGTACTGAGATATCAACACCTTGTTATAGAATATCCTGTGCACACCTTGCACCTTCACTTCACCTTGCTCATTATTCTTGAACATACACACACGTCTTATTTCATTTCGATGAATAGTCCACCATTTTCATACTCTAATGATACCCTTACTTGTGTTGCATTACTTTGTTGAGCACACTTATTATACTTAGCACTTCACACAATCCTGTAACTACTAAACATAGTCCTGTAACTTCTTCTCCTTCAAGAAATATATCCAGGTCTTGTGGGAGAAGTCATCTATAAAAGTCATGTAATAGGAATATCCTCCTAAGGATTTCACGGGCAGCATGCCAGATAAATCAGAATGTATCAACTGCAAGATATCAGTTTTCTTTATGACACTTGAGGGGAATGGTCCCCTTGTATGCTTCCCTTCGGCACAACCCTGACATATACCTTCATGATCATCTTTAAATTCAGGCATCCCTATCACCACCTTCCTTTCTTCGGGAAGGGCTTTGTAATGAAGATGTGCAAACCTCCGATGCCATAACTCTATTTGAAGAGTTGTATCACATCACATAGCCCCCAATGGACTTCCTCCAACCGAGTAGAGTGTATCAACTCTAAAACCAATAGTAAGAGCTTCTTTGAAGTTCCTCTTCTAGATGTGTACCTTTCCATCAACGAATGCCACCTTGAATCCTTTCTATTCCATTGCTAAAATAAACATAAGGTTCTTCTTCAAATCAGGTATGTACAACACATCTTGTAAACAGACAACCTGACCTTGAGATAGATGAAGGGTTATAGTCCCTATCCCTTTCATGAGATATGTGGCATTATCTCCAAGGATAATTTCTAAATTAGTATCCTTCTCAATCAAATCAGAGAGGGCTTCTTTATAACCAATGGGGTGCCTTGAAGCACCACTATCAATCAACCAGACATCCAGGGTGTCGGGAGGAGATGTAACAGAGAGGGCAGATACAAGAATATATTCATTTTTCTTATTATCAACAACATTAGAATCACCGTACCTGGAATTTCCTGACCCATTGAAAGGTTTCCCATTTCCACTACGATCAGAGGGAGCTTTCCTTTTTCCTTTGAACCTGTTGTTCCTTTGATTTCCATTCCCCCTGAAGTTGTTGTTGTCATCATCCCTGGGAGAGTCCCTTATATTGGGGCACTCTCTTGCATAGTGACCAAACTTTTTACAAGTGTAGCATCTTCCCTTCCTTCCTTTGGGCCCCGCTCTACCATGGTTTTGATTTCTCGGGCCACCATGGTTCTTCTTCTTTGCACAAGCGGCAAAGGCAGTAGGGTCACCTCTATTTCCATTAAAGGGATGATCTCTCTCCATCATTATCGTCTCCTCTTGAGTGCATCTAGTCAAAAATTCATCAAAATTAGGAATCATCTTATTATTAAGAATCATAGTATTAAATACATACCAGTCTCGGGGAAGTCCTTCAAGAGAAATGAGGATGAGCTCTCGATCAGCTACTTATCCTATGGCAAGGAGATCATTCCTGATTTCTGTGAGCCTTATAAAATATGATGAATTCTCATGAATATTCCCCTACACATAGTCCATGAAATCTTGATCTTCTAATACCAAATCCAAGGACATCTTCATGCATGATAAGAAGACTTGTCAGTCAACTTATCATCAAACCATTGGTCCTTGACAAGACTTCTTCTTCAGTGATTTATTTTCACACTATCTTGGACTTTGTCTTCACCTCAGCTCTGATACCATGTTAATTTTAGATAAACATGGTATGTTATATATTTTGAATGCAGTTTTACTTTAATCTTTCTTATAGGCCCAATTCAACACATAAACATTAAATTAAAATGTCGATAGAACATAATAATAGATCAACAGAAGACAAGCCAAATAATGTAGATTACATTTTACAATTTTTCTTGTCCAGCAACGATAGAGAGTGATGTGCATTACGACAGTCAACCTGATGCATTAGCCAGCAAAGAATTTCTCAACATCAAATCAGCCAACCTTCCAAGTGTCACACACACCCCTCAAAGACAGCTCCAAAAGTCAATGCAAGTCAACAAAAGAATCCCTCATCCATATTTTTGACATCATCCATATTTTCGACATCCATTTCTAACATCATTTCTGGCATCCATATTTTTGGCATCCAGTTCCGACATCCATATTTTTGACATCCATATTTCTGGCATCATCCATATTTTCGGCATCTGTATTCACATGTGGGAGAGAGAGAAGTCTCTTCTAGGCTATATGAACCAATCAGATCATGAGGAATGTGTGTGATGAGATGATGATGAAATGGACATCATATATCTCCAATTTATATCAGTTAGTGAGGGTGTGTGACACATCTATTCAGCTTCTGACCCTACATTACAAATCTGGCAGACGTAGCACATGTGTGGAAAATAAAATTAAAATATATGTTCTTCTCATCCAAACAAGATGATATTTAGATCAATATTGCACCTGAAAGAGGAATCCAAAAAAATATAATCATCATCATATGAGCAATGCAACCTAGAGTTTGGACCTAGTTGACCAAAATTAACAGTGTTGCTACTCTGAGAACAGAACATGATGGTTAAATACGAAAGGCCACTCTAAACAAATTGGCAAATTCTTACAAGATTATCGGTACTTTGTTTTGGACACAAGATTTTTTTTTAATGGTCTAACAATATTTACTTAGAATATATCTCAACATATATTTATTACTTATATTCTACATAAGCCACATATTATTGAAAAAGTAATCTGCATGGTTGAAATTGTCAGCATAAGTTTCAAGTTATGAGTCAATATATTAATTTCAATTTATAATTGGGCACTACCTATTTGGTGTATGTTTGTTTCTTTTGTACTTATTCTCATTTTATATTTCGTGGCTTTGAGAAATAGTGAAGGTGTTATACTTGATTTCATATCATGGAAATTCATAGTAATTTAGTCTAAAAAGGAAAGATTTTCAAATCTCAAACTTAGACATTAGAAAATGTTTATCACCTTTTTAAATAAATCAACAATAAGATCAACATGACATAGTCTTATTCTATCATATTTTTGTAGTGGAACAATGGCCCTTTGTATTTGATGTGTTCTTTACCTCCAACTACTTTTCATCAACACGTTCTTTACCTCCAATTGATCTTCATCCACCATATAAATGTTTTAATCTTATAATTATTTGTCAAATTTACTGAAGACTTGCACCTTCCTTCATATTTCAGAAACTCTATTTGCACATCTTGTTCCTTCTGTAAATATTTCAAAAACTCTATTTGTTACTTGACTTTGGTGTGGGCAGTATACAAGAAATGTGATTGGAAAAATGATGGGGAGACAATGAAAATCATGTCTCGGATATGATTCGTATGCTATTGGAGATCCTTCAGGCACCTAAGCCATTGACTTTGGACATGTTTCTAAGAGGGGTTTCCATGCTTTTTTATGTTGTGATTCTTTCACCTCATGGTTATTTTGGGCAAGAAATGTTTTTTATGAATGCCAAACAAGACATCAATGGAAAGGTTTTTTTTTTTTTTAATAATTGCAATGTCCATTCCATGATATTCTCTCTTTTTTGTTTGATTATATTTTGAACATTTCTTTTGATTATGTTTTGCATTTAACTATTAAATTGAAAATACTTGATATCATGTCCATTCAAACAACCAAAGCTTGAAGATGAAATTAGTATTACACGATATTGATTGAAACCTTTTTAGTTGTTTTGTGTTAAAATATTTTCATGACTATTAGAAAAAATTGTTTTCATGTTGTTATTTCAACACATTTTGTTTATATACTTGACCAAGTGTCTGCATTAGAGAATGAAATGTTGTTGTGATACAATGATTAGACATCACATCTCATATTATTTGTTTTCACAAGTTATGTACAACTTGAGCTTTTTAGCATGTAACTTAGTTCACATGATTGTGCCTAAGATTTCCCTGAATGTTGAATATTAAGTTAGTAAGGTGCTTTTTTTTTATGGTGACGTTTTATTTTCTTTGTTTATATAGTTCATCCAGCTACATAGTGGCCACTATCGCCCAACTAAAGAAAAATTGTTCGAGTTTCTTGCTTTTATGGGGAAAAATGACTTTGACATTGCTGATGTTGAGGTATATGTCATATAAATAGTTTATAGTCTACTTCAGTTTATATTCTATTTTTCATCATCTTTCATGTCTTACACTCTGCATTGTATCTTATTTTGTTTTCAGAAAATGAACTCATTTTTTTTTCTAAGTAAGTCTAGATTCTATTACTGAAACATATGTTACATATAGTATTGTGCCTTCAGAGGCATCAAGAGTTCAGAAAAATAGCAAAAATGGGCTGCCCACAAGGGGAAACCAACCTGAAAAAATTATGAGAGCTGCCTCGAATGAGGAAACCAGCTTTGAACAAAAACATAAGACTGTAACAGTAATTTGACATGCCAAATGACTAGGACTCCTGAAAACACCAACGAGACAAAAGTTCTGAACAAAATGACTAGATTGTAACTACCTGCCCTAGATACCATGGTCGCTAGAGGGAGACTCTTCTTCGATTTTGCACCTGTAGCTTTCATCATCGTCGTCCAGAGTAGGATCATTGCGTGCTTCCAATTCTTTGTGAATTGCTGCTTCACCTGCCTCGCCATGCTCCGTTTGCATGTCTTTGACCTGTTGAGGGCAGGAGCTGCTGGCACCTGCTTTCGGGGTGTTGCAAGAGCTTCCACCGCCAGCTTTCTATGACTTTTCCTGATTGCCTGTTTGAGTGTCCTGATCGAATCCAGAGGGGCTTTGCTGATTGGAAAGGTGCGCAGAAGGTAGGGGGTCAGAGCTAGTTTGCAGGATTTCTTTAAATGTAACAAAGACGTTCGCCACCACTAGAGGCTGGGAGGTATGACATTCAAAATGAAACAGAGCTATGGAGGGGTTGACAAGATGAGCTGAGTCTGCAATGCGAGGGCAGGGTGAAGGCAAAAGGACGTGGTCGCCATGTGAAGGGGAGGGTAGATTCCTATCAGGCCCACGCCCATGCCTGCGCCTGCTATTCATGCGAGGAGTGAAGCCATGAGAGCTATCAGAGGCGTAGGTCGAAGAGTTGATGGAGGGAGAGCAGTGACGAGTGGAAGGCGTGGCTCGGGTGCTACCTCTGTGGCACCTAAGTCTGTGCCTGAGTCTGGGCATAGTCCCATCAGAAATGTGCGAGCGGGGAGAAAAATTCTGAGAGGCGAGAGAAGGATGAAAGGTGACAGGAAAAAGAGACTGAGACGAGAAGCCAAGGAGTAAAGAACAAAATGGACTGGGAGAATGGTGAAAACCAAGGAGGAACTCCAAACAAAAATACAGATGACAGCGCCTGCCCAACGCAGTGCGAGAGCTAGGAAGCTTTGCTTCCGGAGGGTAGCCAGAGCAGACCGGAGGAGTGTGATTCTTCATAGAAACGAGCGAAATGATCTACAATAGAGCCAAGAACTTAAGCGTCGGGGTGATGAATGAACTCCTGGAGCCAAATGACGGCATATTGAAATGCTCATGGCCTCGTCTTCCCCACCGGCGTAAATTCCATTGAACTTGACGACCTGTGGTGTAATTGTAGTCAGGGCACCATAAATTTGGATTGCAGGCGGCCATGTGGCCTCGCCACGCACCGACCCACCCATTGATAACCATCACGTCACAGGGATACACCCGCATCCGGGGTATAAAATGAACTCATTATTGATGGTAAGAAGTATGAATTGAAGAAAGAGGAGAACGATAACACTAGAGCGACAAATGTAAAAAGAGTGAGAGAAGAGACGGTTCTAGTGATACCCTTCGAGCCAATATCCTGCATAAGACACACACATAAATACTGATGGCCTTCAAAGTTGGTGAATTCACCTGCAATATGGGGAGACAATTCATAACACATCTCAGATATGATTCATTTGTTGTTAGAGATATTTTAGGCACATGCGCCATCAACTTTGGAAATGTTTCTAGTAAGAATTCATATGGATTTTAATGTTCTAATTATTTCACCTCAAGCTTATTTTGGGCAAGAAAATGCTTTAGGAATGCCTTACACGACATCGGTGGACAAGTAAACAATTTTTTTATAATTGCAATTTTCTTCCCATGATGTCCTCTATTTATTGTTTGATTGTATTTTGGACGTTTCTTTTGATTTTGTTTTTTCGTTTAACTGTGAAATTGAGAATACTTGGTATCATGTCCATTTAAACAAAAACCAAAGCTTGAAGATGAAATTAGTATTACACGATATTTATTAGAATCATTATATCTATTTTGTGGTAAAATATTTTCATGAATATCAAAAAAGTTTACTTTCATGTTTTTATTTGAGCACATGTTGTTTATATACTTGACCAAGTTCATGTGTTAGAAAATGAAATGTTTTTGTGAATAAAACGACAAGGATTAAACATCATACCTCGTATAATTTGTTTTCACAAGTTATCTACAACTTGAGTTTTTTAGCATATAACTTAGTTGACAAATTGTTCCTAAGCTTTCCTTGAAGGTTGAATACTAAATTACTAAGGTGTTCTTTTCTATATATGGTGACATTTTATTTGCTTTGTTTATACAGGTCATCTGGCCACATTATAGTGGCCACTATCACCCAACTGAAGAAAATTTGTTCGATTTTCTTACTTGTATGGGGAAAATGGCTTTAACATTGCTGATGTTGAGGTATATATCGTATAAACTATTTATAGTCAAATTTACTTCATATTCTAGTGTTCATTGTCGTTCATGTCTTACACTCTGCACTGTATTTTCTTTTTTTTTCAAAAAATGAATTTAGTATTGATGGTAAAAAGTAGAAATTGAAGAAAGAGGAGAGCAATAACATTGGAGTGACAAATGCAAAAAAAGGGAGAGAAGAGAACTGGTCTGGTGATACCCTTAGAGCCAATATCCCGCATAAGACACACATATAGATATTGATGTTTAGGTCTTTAGAGTTGGTGAATTCACATGCAATGCCTTGGCAATGGAATGATAATGTTTTGAAGTGATGAAACATCATTTCATGTGTAAATTGTAGTCCAACCAATATTAAGTTCGAAATTCATTGTAATACTTTAACATTTCATATAATATAATTTATGTGGTTGAAATTATTTATAATTTCACTTGATATTGTTTGGTATTATAATTAACATATTCAACTTTATATTTTCATATTAGATGAACATGCACATTGTATGATATTTTTTAAACCATACAAATTAATTTATGTTGATTAATAATGAACACATAAAATCAATATAAAACTACTAAATTAGTAGTTTATATTGATTAATGATGAACACAAATAAAATAAACATATGACTAAATTAGTCATTTATAGTGATTATTAATGAACGTAAATGAAATGAATATAAACTACTAAATTAGTCGTTTATATAATGAATATGAAACTACCAAAAAATGATAAATGACCACTGTAGATGATAAATTTGTGATTACAAATAATGACTAAATTTCACATATATACGACTACTAGTAGCTAATATACAGTATCTTATAACACGACAAAAAATTTGGTCATATTTCTTTAGTCATTAATTAGTTTCAAATGATGACTAAAATTTGCATATATATGACTATTAGTAGCTAATTTACAACATCTTATAACACAACCAACATTTTGGTCATATTTCATTGGTCATTAATTGGTTTTCTCAGGTGATTATATAGTAATATATTTTGTTGTATATTTGGTCATTAATTGTGACAATTAATGACCAAATCAATGATTAAAACAATGACCAAATCAATGACTAAATTAATGACCAAATCAGCGACTAAATTAATGACCAAATATACTACTAGACAACAAAATTGAGATAACCAATTAATGACTAAGCTAAAAACGACTAAAAGTTGGTCACGTTATAAGATACTGTAAATTAGCTACTATTGGTCACCGACCGAAAAATAGTCTTTTATATGCAATTTTTAGTCATTTTTTTAGTAACGAATTAGCTATTTTGTACTAGTGAACGTACATTATGTAAGGATCATATTGTAATACTAGTCACCCAAATTCTAAGTGAATGTGGCTAGGGGTTAGGCATGTTAGCACTCTATAATTTCCCTTTGGTAAGAAAGTATTATAAAGGTAACCGCATACCACTTTTAGGCTAGGATCCAACCCCACTAATCTTGGATAGGGCTCTCTCACTAGGGTTTTTCTCAGTCAACCTAATGACTGAATGATTTTTTGATCTTAGGCTTGTTATGAGGATTATAAGAACATATTTTATTTTATTTTTTGAAGATAGGTAAAAAAATAAAGACCCACCTAAAATGGAACCTATTTCAACTAGTTATTTTAAGTGAATAGGGATAGTGAAGGTGATTTAGGAAGGGGCAGGATCACAAGGGCTTCACTGCGGGAGCAATACTATAGCATGTCAGTTCATATTGGGGGATATATAATGAGGAAAAAAAGACATAATATATTGGGTATTATATAGGGGGTAAAGGGTTTTTATATTGGCAGGCATAAAAAATGGAGCTCAAAGTTAATGAAAAAATATAAAGGGGTAATAAAAATGTTAATGAAAAAATGGACACTTACAATATATAGTGAAATTAGGGGTTTTTTAAATTGAGAAGGTGTATTGGGTTTATATTGGTAAGTGGTTAAATAATTTGATTTTTAGAGACATTTTCCAATATGTACTCAAATTAAGCGTATTGTTTAATATGCTATGATCGCACTGGATATGTTAGGGGTTCATTGAGTGAAGCCCCTGTGGGAAGGATAGGTAATTTTGATGATAATATAACTTGATTTCATAGTAGGGAGGCTGAGTGTAGAATCAAGAGGATGAAAATTAAATCATCAAGTCACATATGAATTTGAATTTCCATTTAGAGTAAAAAGATACATAAAATGTTCATCTTATATAAAACAAAGCACAACAATTAATTTTGCAATATTTACTCTTAAGATAAAACATGAAGACATAGGTTTAAGCCATGGAACCAAAAGATAAAATTGATAGCACAAAGGATAACATACCAACAAATTCTTGACTCAAGAATCCTTGTCAAAATCCTTCTTCCTTCTTCTATTCACTTGAGAAATTGATACAAAATACAAAATAGAAACCTTGCTTCTTCACATTGACCAATCCTTTTTCCATTACATTCACATCATTAAATAGACTCAAATGAGTTAGTCCCCACCTATAGGGGTCAAATTCCTCATTTGGATTTTTTTTTTCTAACTTCTGCAGCAAGAATAGAACTAACTGCTAAAAACTAGGGCCTTGTTTAAACAACATCTTTTCTAAGCATTTAAATTAATTCCTCAGCCCCAAATCGATCTTGTGAGTTTCTTGATGTTTTATCACAATTATTAACACATAAAAAAAATTACATCATGTTTTGACTAAGATAAGTTTCTCAAGAAAATTTTAGTCTTGAAGCACAATGTTGGCGCTACGCAACCTCCTGAAACTCCAAAAACACAGAAACATAGCGCAGCACTTAATGGTTGAGATTCTTCTAGTCGGTTCCAAAAATTATTGATGGCTCTAACACCTGCAAATAAACCAGCATATGGATGTTTTCCTCTTAAGATTCCCTTTTCCACATAAAACCTCGAACTTTGACATTTCATCTGTAGCAAAAAATGCAACAAAAAAAGCACAATGACTGATATATTTATAATATATCCTAAATGGTAAGTCTTGTTTTGCTGATTTTTTTAAATAAATTTCGTATCATCATAGCCCTTTTCCACACAAAAATTGAGCTAAATCTGACTCACATATTTCAATAAAATCAGAAAATGGTTGTAGAGGATGGTGGCCTGTTTCTTGGAAACAGTGAAGCATTTTGACTTGAAAATAAATGGGTTTATTAATTTTTCCTCCATACATTTCTTGTAAAAAAATCACGGAAAAAAAGTATAGGGTTTAAGAAATATGGTGAAAATATGATGACTATGTGAAAGCGCAGTGCAGAAACACAACACTCCAAGCTTATACTATCTTTGACCATCATCTGACATGCTAAGGGAACAAGGTTGACGTGGAATGTCCCATTCAATATTTTAAACTTGTGAGAATTATTCTAGAACAAATGAAAACCTTCAAACTTGAAAGCTTCTTCTTGCAGTAGGCGTAGTTGCACAACGCACCTCCATCCACATGACATGTGTAATCACTGGAAAATCAGACAAGCAAAGATGACATTATTTAACATCAAATAGAAGGATTTACAAGGCAGAGAGACATTAGAAAATATGAATTATTTAAAAATATCTAAGGTCTAAAAGGAAAAATCAAGTTGCGCACTGAAGGAACCAATGAAATGTTCCTTTTTGCACATAATTCTTCGATAAGTGCACCTTGCATAGCTTTTCCTCAAAAAGCCGTGAGGCCCTGAAAGTGGTGGAAGTCACTTTCCGGGACCACACGCCACACTCCAGGACATTGATCCCACACTATAGGCCACCTAAGGACAGTCGCCCAAGCCTCCTTAGGACCTCAAGGGAGCCCACAATGGAATAAATGTGCCACACAATAGAATCACCCTCCTCTCTTGTGTCACCATCCACAATGTACCAAGAGATGGAAGGAGGATTTGAATTCTCCTATAAAAGGCCACCAAGAGATGAAAAATATAAGAACACATTTTTATGCTGGCCATAATTTCCCCAAGCAATACCAACAGTGTGTGATCTAGAGGAAAGATAGAGGGGACCCAGTTGTTTGCCATCCAACAACTCCAGTCCACCATAGGAGAGAGAGGGAGACTTTGCACCAAGGTAGCTCGGAAGTAAAGACATCGTTGCATCGGGACTTGGAGCTCCATAGTTCCAAGGGCTCCTTAGAAAGTGGGTTAAATTTTCATCCTCATTTCCTATCAGCACTCACTAAGAGGGGACATAAGTGTAGCCGTTTGGATTATTGAAGTTGTTTGACTCTATTTAGAGGTTTTGTTTTATTTGTTTTAGTTTTAGTTTAGTTTTTATGTCTAAATATGCATGCTATTTCTCTATCTAGTATCTTTATGTTTTAGCATGTTCCACTAACTTTCTTGAATCCATATATTTTATGCCTATGGCCAATAACTTAAGAGGGTAAAACCACCTCTTTTAAGAAAGTTTTATTTGGTACATTCGTGCGCCAAACACACTTAACACAAGATTGGCAATTCCACTAAATTTTATTTCCAAGTTTATGCGGTTGTGCCTTTTGTTAGGTAAACTTGACTCGGGATAGAGTCAATGTTGACTAGGGTAAATAGTAGTGGTTTTGGGGCACCTGGTATTGTGCACCCATGGTTTTCAACCCATGGTATTGCATGTAATGGAGCCTATAAAAGGTTGGGAATACTTCATTGTAATGTAGGCCTATAGGTGAGCGGTGAAGGCTCATTTGGCCGTATTGGCCAAGGTTTTGGCCAATGCTTAATGAAATTTCATTGGTTGGGTTTTGCCCCAGATTTGGGGGTTTTCCAGAATAAACATCTTTTTTTATGTTTATGATTTTTTGCTAGCTATTTTATGGTTTTTTTTTCCTCTCGGTAAATTTATTATTTCTATGGTAAATTTCTAACAAATGGTATCAAAGCCATTGAATTTCGTTGTGTTAGAAGAGCAAAGTCTCTCAAAATGAGAGATAATATGTGCACGTGGATTGATTAATTGATGAACCATGTATCTGAAGAGAACTCCTAGAGGACTGACGGTTACAGAGGCTAGTGAACCATGTAATACGGTAGATGGGTTCTATTTATATGGACATTTATTTCATATGTACAAAGACAGTAACAATGAAACAAAAAAAATTATTATTATTATAATGGAGTTAATTTATTACATGTAAATGGGCATACTGCTGTAAGACCTGGTATGGCATGCGTAGCCCTGGGTAATCACTAGTAAAGTCTGGGTTAGATCAAGGTAATAGGGGGATGTCAAGTTAACAATGACCTGGGTAAAAACAAAAATAAAAACAAAAAATTGAGGGGGGAAGAGCTAGAGTGAGCAGGGTTGTCTCACTTAGCAATTTTTGCTGGATTTAGTCAAGAAACCCCAAGTCAAGTTTAAGGGGGGAATTGTTAGGTAAAATTGACTTGGGATAGAGTCAATTTTGACTAGGGTAAATAGTAGTGGTTTTGGGGCACATGGTATTGTGCACCCATGGTTTTCAGCCCATGGTATTTCATGTAATGGAGCCAATAAAAGGCTGGGAATACTTCATTATAATGTAGGCCTGTAGGTGAGCAGTGAAGGCTCATTTGGCCGGATTGTCCAGGGTTTTGGCCAATGCTTAATGAAATATCATTGGTTGGGTTTTGCCCCAGATTTGGGGGTTTTCCCGAATAAACATCTTTGTTTATGTTTATGATTTTTTGCTAGCTATTTTATAGTTTTTTGTTCCTCTCGGTAAATTTCTAACACCTTTTTGTAGAGACCTCCATATTTGTTGTGGAGTTGGGCTGGAACTACCCCCTTTCTCTCCTTCACTTCCTGGTTCATCCCCAGTGACAGGCTAAAGCTAAAGATCTCACAAAAATTAATTTTCAGGAAAATTGCAAGGCTTTCTTACATATAGACGCGCCCGAGTGTGCTCGTTCAGAGGTGACCTACGCATGGCCTTCGTGCCTGTTTTAACTTTTTCCGCGCGATAACCAGAAGTGGGATTTTTTCCACTATTTCCATCTTTTCTTGCTTGTAAAAGTGACTAGCAGCCCATAACACATCTACCAGCATTGGTTGAGGTGCCCTACAACTTTTCAAAGCTCAGTTTTAGCTATTTTTAGTATTTTTAGGTGTTAGTTATATTTCAAGTTGTTTTTTGCAAAGTTAACACATAGTTTAAGTAGGAGGAAAATTAACTTGCATTTTGAAATAATTTATGTTTTTTGAATTTATGTACCAAACCACCTATTTAATTAGCCAAAGTAAGTTTCCCAAGACCATGCATGCTTAGCTAGCTCCCTTTGATTTTTATAGTGTAAAATTCATTAGTTTAGTTCAATTTTTGCACTAGGATTTCGGGACCAGGATCGAATTTTCGGTAGAAGAGAAAGTAATCTCTACTTCCTTTGCACCCTCGGGTGATCCTAAGAAAGCATATGAACACTCTGTATTGAAAAATCACAATCTCCCTATAGTTGATCACATAGATTAACTAGGAAAATTGAAAGTGGCCCATATCCGCACATGTTTTTCTTTTGAGCAAGGAATAATGAAACATAGTTTAAATAGGGGATTTTGAAAAGGATCATCGCATATCCACACATTGAAACTATGTGCTTGTTCACCTTTTTTTCACACACATCCACACCCTAAATAATGTAAAGAGACCTAAAACTAACTTAACAAAACTCACTAAATTCTCCCCATAGGGGCCACAAAAGAATATTTGTCTAAGTTAGGACCAAGGGGGTAGGCATCTAATAAGCCACCTTGGTTAGTATTCATCCATATAATTTTATTGTTTAGGGAACCTTCAAATCTACCTATCAACCCACAAAAAAGAAAACCTGAGGGCAACAGAGACCTGATTGAGAGGAGGTTAGGCTTAGGCCCAGTGCGTGTGGTATCATTTGGGGCTACCTAACCCATCTGATACTCAGTACTTGTAGCTAAACTACCAAGAATCCCAAGACTCAAACGCTCATGTGGGATGACAGTGCTTAGTGGCCAAAATTAGGCATCCTTTCCCTATAGGTGGCGATGCAGGCAAGCACTAGATCCTCTACCCTTACCTTGCAGGATTTTCTTCGGTTGACTGGGGGCGTTGCCAGTTATTTCGGGACATTGTGCCAGCATTCACAAGATATATTCTCAAGGATCAGTTACATTTGTGCATGTGAGGATAATTATCTCTTCTAGGATTTGAGTATCATATGAAAACGACAAAAAACCATACTTTTTGGTTGACTAATCACATAGGATTAATCTAAAGGGAAAATTTATTTTATTTTCACTTTGTTTTATGTATGTGATTGGATTTTTTCTTTGATTATAGTCTTTATCCTCTAAAATACTTCCAAATCCATACCTAGTTGATGCCAGAATGGACCCAATGGGACCTCGTCAACCTAGACGCCTTTTGGACCTCCCCCCATTACCGGGAGGGGTTCCAGGTCTTTCGCCATTTAGGCGTCAAATACGGAATGCTTCCAACCTTATTGGTTCATCATTTATCGGGGAATATTTAGTTGGGAACCCTAGCTAGTCTCCCAATGCCACACCGATGAACACCCCCACAGGGTCACCACATACCACTCCTCCCACAACCCCTAGTAGGTAGACGAGTGCTACCCATTCGGGAAGCCAGGTGAGCACACAACAGGGTACGCCACCAACAAATCCTATTCCTAACCATAGCATTGTGTTTTCACAAGTCACAATGGCTACAATCTTGCAGTCACATTTTCTAGCTTCGTTAAATCAACCAGATTTAACCAAGTTCAAACCCATTACACAAAACCCCATATGGCCTCCCATGCCCATGAAGCTCCCTTTGTAAATTCCAAAATTTGAAGGGAAGCAAGCGGAAGACCCCAGAAATCATGTTATGACTTTCCACCTATGGTGTTCGTCGAACAACATCGTTGATGATACTATTTGACTAAGATTGTTTCAATGCACTGTAACTGAAGTAGCAGAGAAATGGTATGTGGAGCAGCCCTCTTCTACACATGGAACCTTTAGTGCCCTCGCTACTACATTCCTGACCTATTTTCAGTTACCCATGCACCATGATTCTGGAATGGAGTTACTGACCCACTTTAGGCAAACCCTTGTCGTCCATATCTTGGACCATCTCCAGGAATGGCGACGGTGTCATAGTTTGTGCAAAGCCAAACTCGACGATCAAGTTCTGTTAGACTTGTTCTTGAAAACTCTAACTGCAAAGATTTCAAAGAATGTGGCACAACAAAAGTCCATATCTGAAGAGGATGCCATCAGTAAGGCCCAACAACTCGAGCTGATCTATAGACAGTCATGGTATATTTATAATATCCTGTTGAATGCCTCGTGATTGCAAACATACAAATAATTTCTAGGCGTGTTGAACTCTGTAGACAGTTTAATTGGGTCATTGACCCAAAATCACCTAAGCAACAACATTCAAAAACATAGTTACACGTATGATTCTACCGAGAACATACCACAACCAGGCTACCAAAGTCATCACATGCCTCCATAAAATTTGACCAGTAGGGCGTCATCGTACCACCATCAGCTTGGAGGACCCTATCCTCCGACTCAGGGGACCCAGTATGCAGATAGACATGCTGAAGGAAGACCCCCCCCCTCCCCCCCCCCCCCCCCAATAACATTTACAAACCTGGGACGACAATACGCCCAATATCTTGCATAATACCCGCCCATGCAGAATAATGCAGAGGTGAACTTTTCACAACCATCCCAAAACCAATTGCGCCAACCATATAACCATGAGAATCCAAATTATCCTCCTAACACGGTTAATAAAAAAGGAAAAAACAAGCCTAAAGGAAATCTTGGACAGGGGGCAATAATCAACAACGCCCTCCGCAATCTCAAACTGGAGCCAACTCCAACTGAAATCAAAACCAGGAGACTAGCAACCCCCAAAGGCAGAACAAGAGGGAAATTCTTTGGATGAACCACTCTTGTTTGATATGCGATGAGTACGACCATTACACTCACCACTATCCCTACCTCCCCGAGCTCAAGAAGCTACAGAGTAATAGTGGCATGGGGGGATCCTCCTAGTAGACAACAGTCATATAGGAGCCTTTCCCCCATCAAGGGACAGTTAGCACGTAGCAAAAAACTCCTCACGATTCCTGGAAAAAATAGCCATGAAATCTACATGACTGTCGAAGATTTTTTTTTTCTCAAACATAGAATTGAAATTACGATGCCCCACCAAACACAAACCGGTTAGGGTCTAGTAGCAGTGCACCAACAACACCTTTGACCATATCAAAGATGCCTATTGAACCTTTGCCAAATATGGCTAAGGGAACAACTAGGCAGGCATGAAACTATTCCAAAGAAGCCCATAACTATAGCACTGTGGACGATCTAGCTCAATCTCCTATCGCTATGTCAGCTTTGGAGGTGTTACAATCATGCCCAAAGTAGCAGAAACTCTTACTTTCCGCATCAAGTGCCATCGACCCCGCCGATTCGCACATGATGGATTTTGATTTAGATAAAACCACCCCTAGGCTTCCTTCAATGGTCTTCTTTTAGATACCAGTATCGGTCCAAAACATTACCATTCACTGTTTTATCATTGAAGAAGGTGCATCCACATGCATCATGTCAAAGAATGTTTGGCAAAAGCTAGGCTCTCCCAAATACAAGCCGTCATACATCACTATTAGAGCATACGATGGTCACCCTTCAGCCCTCGTCGGTCTCTACAAAAAAATCCCGGTCTGCTTAGCTGGAAAGACAGTCCTTATAAACATTGAAGTCTTGGACACCCAATTGGACTACAATATCCTCTTTGGCTAGAGTTATATGTACGCCATGTTAGCCATCACCTCCTCCCTCTTCCGAACTATGATGTTCCCCCATGAGGATCGCATCGTTACTGTCGACCAGTTGACACATAGAGAAAAGTAGCCCCTAACAAATGTCAATGTCATTCTACCCTATGTAGACACATCAGTTGATGTGCTTACACAATACTAATAATATGGCCCCGACTATTTCAAATCGTCGTCCATCCTAGGGTCATTCCTAGAAGATACCCCTGTTATACCTGATTCATCACTTGATGTCACAGGGGATCCATTGTGCATGATGTCCACCTAAAGCACCAAAGATAGTCAAGACATGAAGAAAAGAGATAATGACATGGAGTCCTTGGCCACGATAGCCTCTCTAGCTTACGCCACCTCCCAAACCCCTTTCCTCTTCCCCCCAGCTAGTTTTGTGTCACAACAGATCATGGTCATGGTCATGGTGGTCCTACCAAAATTATCATTTGCAATACTAGTTTGGTACCTAGTCCCACCTTCTCCAATGGGATTTCTGCACATCACCTATACAGGGTTAATCCTTGTCAATCCTGAACTAGTCCTATTTGTTTAGGAGACTATCACAAATATCACTGCAAAGGAAATTCCCATTGCAAAACTGATGATTACGACTAAGAAAACCAAGAGAAGAGGAAAGAAGGTGGAGAGTCCCACCATGCAATGGGAATCACCACGCTCCACTATATTTGACATGGTAGGACACCCTACCCACATTATCCCAAATCTGGATGAATTGAAACCACTCCTTAATATGTGATTGATGCCACGACACCACATTCTCATAAAAAAGGAACCTGCCACCAAAATTCAAGGATAATAATTTCATACGAATTACGCATGCGCTATTTGTAGAAACTATGGACATTATACCCATAATTTCCCAGAGATCCTACGATATAGGGATGCCTTACATGCGATCGAGCAATCCTACCAAGAGGATACCTCCACCCAGTCGTCTAGAGATGAACCTCGCACCATCCTATACCTAATGGTATCCAGTTCATGTAGTATATCGCACTGACCCTAATACCTAGTATTCATGTCAGATATGCGGTGGAAATCACCTAGTGCGCCATTGTCACTACATCCCTGGATTTCATGCAGCACTAGCTTGTATGCGCTCATCCATAGTCTGCCTCTGCTAATAATATGGCTTTGACTTGAAATCTATTAATAGCTCGACAAAAAAATAAGATATGACAAGTAGATCCATCCTCTTTCCATCAGTTGAAAGGTGACTATTCAAGGAACCCTTAGTTACCCCCAACCAACCTTTGCAGAGAAGACCAACATGCGCATTATGTAAAATTCCTAATCATGTGGTCTCCACTTGCCTTTACTTAGAAGAGCTATGTCGCTGGTAACCGAGTCACGCCATCTAGTGAGCAGGTTGGAAACCCCATATCTAGGTTATTTTACCTAATGTGTCAGGGAAATCACCATGAACATCATTGTACTTCTATTCCGCAAGTTCATCCTCTAATTTATATGAGACATACATTAGAAAATAAATGCAATGATATCCTCAACCGATATAGAAAGTGTATCACCCCTAGGCCATCAACCCCACACCCGCATTGCTGTAATGGGAAAAATGGGATGAGGCACCAACCAAGCATGACCCAGGTCCAACCTAGGATGACATGTGGACTATGTGACCTGATTGGCCACTAAGTCAATCAGTGCAAAGAACTGAAGCACCTGGCAAATAGTTTTCACATAGTCTCCTCCCTCCCGTAGAGAATTCTCTCTAACCAAGAGAAGATAACGCACACTTATTACAGGATTTATTCACACTTCCATCATAAAATAAAATGTGAACATCTCCCGAAGCTTAAAGTAGTAAGAGCAATGTTAAATATACACTCTCCAAAAGAGTTAGACATACCCAACCCAAAAAATCTGAAATGGAAGTAGAAGACCTCATCTTCTACAACAAATCCTTTCCGAGCGTCCATTTCTAGGACGAAGAGTAGTGTCGATTCCCACACAATCTACATGGTTGGCACAGTGGTACCATGCACCATATGCACTAGCCATAACCACAAACCAGAGGCATGCCCGCTAATGGAAAAATTCAGGCACCTCTTCACCAGGCACAATTTCCACTGACAGGAAATTGACCGTCCTAATAGGGGACCCATCCTTACACTCACAGAAGCTCCCATCGCGGAGATTCCCCCCAAGCCACCATACACCTACCAGTGACAGGGGAACCTAGTTGCCTCATCCTCTTGAGCTACCACGCACGTCGATTACTACAGACAGTATGATCGAATCTTTGGCCCAAGGTCACCTAGGTAGAAATAATCTGTAACACTGGGATTAGCACTTCATAACGCCCAGAGGGCAGTGCCACACATGTGCACCTCTGGAAAAAAAAAATTTAGTGGTTACAGGTATGCCCTTTCTCATATTCTTTTTAAAGCACATGTCTCTCAATATTATTTGAATAAAGAAGATGCTTTCACTTAGGGTATTTGTTTTTTTAGGTAGTGTGCAAACCATCCATGGCTCCATCCACTAAACGTTCTAGAGCAAGTATCATTCTACCCCCAACATGATGGAGTCCCAGAAAAATTTGGATATCCTGAAATCATTTCTCCATCAAAAATTAACCATTTCTTCCAAACACCCGACCATGTTTAGCATCACCTCACCTTGCACATGATAAGCATCCTCGTTGGTAGATAGAGCCTCCCCTCCATGGCTCTCGTCACCAAAAATAGACCATATATCACAAAAATAGTGACGCCATGGTGATACCATTGTAGTTAGGGAAGCACGTCATGCCCATTCACCTGCCATGCATCAGGTCAAGTTTTACCATATCAAAATAAAACCCCCTTCCCAGATGACCAGTTTTTTGAAAGGAGATCAAAATCACACTACCGCGCCTCGCATTTGGCCTACCATACCTCCATCAACATATCCCATCTATGAAATTTTTCATCCTCTTTATTAACCCCACACATGAGACCAACCAATGGGGTCCCCACCCTCAGCAAAAACACCTCCCTCAGATCATCAGTGAGCAAACACTTTCACGTTTTGGGGCATCTATCTCTCTGTTTTGTACAAACCAAACCCCATTATTTTATTCTTTTGGTAAGTGTACAAAAACCACAAATGGCACACTATGTCCCCCACCCACCCATCCATTTTTTCTCCCATGGCGGCAGTCCCTGGTCACCCTTGGTCAGAGTATCACACCCCCACGCAAAAGCCACCATGACATTCATAACTAGTTTATACCCACCCTAGAAGTTCGACTGACTCCAGACACTAGTAGAAAATGATGAAATTATTGACTAGGTGACTAAAAAAGTTAGTGACCACGGCTATTTCAAGTGAATTACTACTAAATTTGAACAATTTTAAGTGACCCAACTAAAAACAACTAATTTAGTCTAGGTATAAAATAAACAACTAGATAATAAGTGACCTAACTAAAAAATGACTAACTTAAATGACTGATTTAGTCCATGAATAAAATTTATGACTAGATAATAAGTGACAAAATTAAAAATGATTAATGTAAATGAACACTATAGTCTAAGAATAAAAATATGACCAACTCACAAGTAAAAGATGTGATTTAGTCATTTATGCTAGTCATTTTTAATTGTGTCACTCCGGAAATGGAACATTGCAATTTTTATATTAAACTGTTACGTTTCACTAAAATTTGACACTATAATGGATTCGGAGATAAAGGGGGTCTATGAATCCATCTCCAGTGACAAAGTTTAGAGACAAAGGGGTTTCTTCCCCACATTCATGGATGACATCCACAATAAAATTGTTAGTGTGGACTGATGCACTTTACTCAAGAGATTTTATCTAGGCATTTGATAGTGTAAAAATATCCAAATACCCACCAACATTAATAACAAATTGTTTAGCTAACCCTTAAATACTCAAGAGATACTTTTCCACATTTGTGAATACATGTTAAAAAGAAATATAACCCATGTAATCACAAATTAATTATAAATATATTGCTATATGTTCTTATGATTTTATATAAAAGTGAATGTTTAAAAATATCTTTAAAATAGCTTAAAAGATGAATTAATCTATTTTCACATTTTCTTATTTTTCAAATATATATATATATTCCATAAAAATAAAAAATTTATCTTCAAATTGACAACTTCAGAAATATTTAAAAATAGCTTAAAAGATGAATTAATCTATTTTTCCATTTTCTTATTTTTCAAATATATATATATATATATATATATATATTCCATAAAAATAAAAAAAATTCTCTTGAAATTGACAAATTCATAAATATTTAAAAAATGAAAGACTATTCAATAACTAAACCCAATTCCAAAGGGAAATTAAAGTGGTGGAGGGAAAAAATAACTAAACCCATATCAAAATGGAAAGCAAAGTGGTGGAGGGAAAAATAAAAGAAAAGCTTTAAAAAATGAAATATCAATATATACTTCCATACAACATTTCCAAATTCCTTTTGTTGTCATCGCCACACGATTTGATTATTGTAAACCAACACCAAGTCAAAAAGAAAACAAACAGAGATAGAGGGGAAATATACTGGCAGATGCTCAACAACGACATTTTTCCAAGTATTGTAACATTGAATACGATGTTGGATGCTTTTTTTAAAGAGGGGAATGTGCAAGAGGCTCTGGATTTGTTGGTTGAGATGGAGATGAAGGGATCTTCGCCTAATGACGTGACTTACAATGTGCTTATATGTGGTCTCTGCAAGGATGGGAAATTGGATAAAGCCAAGCAACTGATGCAAGAAATGCAGAATATAGTCTTGAGTGTTTAATATTTCACTTACAATCCTTTGATCGATAAACATAGCAAGAAAGGAAACATGGTTGAAGCTTTTTTCTTGAGGGATGAGATGGCAAAGAAGGGTCTTTTGCCTACTCTTTCGACATATAATACGCTGATTCATGGGTTGTGCAAAATGGGCAAGGTGAAGGAAGCAAAGGAAAAGCTTGATGAAATTTGGAAGAGTGGTCTAGTCCCAAATGTTATTTCGTACAATATAATGTTATGGATACTACAAGGATCAAAATATGATTGAGGCTCTGAAGTAGCGCAATGAAATGGTTGTTGGAAGTCTTGTGCCCACTGCGGTAACTTACAATATTCTCATTTATGTGTATTGTGGGAGGGGAAACATGGAAGAGGCTCATAAGCTCATGGCTGAAATGATTGATAAGGGTTTTGTTTTTGGTTGATAAAGGTTTGTTTCTAGATTGTTTTACCTACACTTCTGTCGTTGATGGAGAGTGTAATTCAGGAAACGTCGAGGAGGCTTTCAAGCTGCATACTAAAATGGTAAGCAGAGGAACTGCACCAAATGTGGTTACTTATAATGCTTTAATTGATGGCCTTTACAAAGCAGGGAAGATAAAATAGGCATATGTTCTCTTGCATAAGATGGTGGATGATGGAATAGTTCCTGATAAAGTGACTTTCACCTCATTAATTGATGCACATTGTAAAAAGGGAAACATTCCAGAAGCTAGGGATCTCTTTAGTGAAATGCAAAGGAGGGGTTTAGACCCATCCTATGTTATTTACAACATTCTCATTCACGGATAGGGTAAGGAAGGTAGAATAGATGCAGATTTTAATCTCTTCAATGAAATGATTGAAAAAGGTTTGCAACCTAATGTAGTATCTTATAATACTTTAATACATGGTCTATGTAAGGAGGGGGAAATTGAATGGGCATATAAACTATTTAATGAGATGCAAGATAAAGGAGTATCTCCCAATAAATATACATACACTTCTTTAATCAATGAAAATTGCAATAGAGATAATTTGCAGGAGGCTCTAAGACTATACAATGAGATGGTGGATAAAGGTATTCTCCCAGACGTTTGTACTCACAGGGCATTGCTTAAGG